>PVJA010001919.1:8571-116180 GCA_004027025.1 Myocastor coypus
TTTTTTTTTTTTTTTTTTTTTTTTTTTTTTTTTTTTTTTTTTTTTTTTTTTTTTTTTTTTTGTCTTTTTGAGACAGGGTCTTGCTATGCAGTTGAGGCTGGCCTTGAGCTCACTTTTGTAGCCCAGGCTGGTCTTGAACTCGCACCAATCCTCCTGCCTCAGCCTCCCGAGTGCTGGGATTACAGGCGTGAGCCACCACACCCGGCTCACTGTGTTGTCTTGAGAGCCAGACTGTATGGGCTTAAATCCCAGATCTCCTACTGCCTACTGGATCATGTAACCTTTTTAAATCTCAATTTATAATTTTATGATGTACATTTAAGTGTAGCACATAAGTATATATCATTGCAGAGTGTTCTTGGTGCCTAAATATAGAGATTATATTAGTGATATTAGTTTTTTAAATCATTATTATTACTATGAGTGGTGGTGGTGGTAATGAGGTATCCTGTATTTCTAAACCTATCTGTTGAAGAATGTGGGAAGCTATAAGGCTTAAAGAAGATTGTTCAGCCCCCTAAATAATTATGTGGTGATTAGGTGGCTGAAGGACCCCAAGTTACCATGGAAACATATGACCTAGGCCTGAAGGGAGCAGCAGAACATGGTGGCCAGATGATCATCCGAGATGGATGCTGGGATAGAAGATCCTGAGGGGAGTGGGAAGAGTCCAGAACGTCCTGTGCAGTAATCAAATATGACTGGCTCTTGGAGATCACTAGGTGTTTTCCCACAGCATCTGCCTATTTCTGCTTACTAATCAAGCCCAGGAGCAAATGTGGACTTCATGCCCCACATGTATTCTGACTGCACCACAGCTGCAGGCTGCATAACTGAATCTGATTCTGTGCAATTTTAGCATTTCTTTTAACTTTAATTCCTCTATTTGCCTTTTTATTTTAATTTTTTTGGAATGGAGCTTTTCTCTGAAAATGTTTGCCTCAGTATCACTTTCTTGTCCCATTTACTGTTTCGACAATATCAGGTGGTTCCAGGGACATACAGTTCCATGATTACAAGTGAACCAAATGAAATGTTTGCATTTGAGTTTAAACAGTAATGCTAAATGCAATCTGAAGTTAAAATCCAAGTCATCAGTAGCAAATATTCAATAGTGCTATAGGAGAGCCAGGGAACTGTGGGGAAATTGACCTAAATCAGCAAAGCCAGTTTTCAGTAGCCATTGAGGTAATGTTTTCCATGATGAGAGGATCTTGCTTTGAGTTGGAGGGTTTGAGTTTCCAACCTCCTGAAGCATAATGGTGCTCCTGTGGTTCCCACAGCAGTGGCTAGTGTCTCCTTCATGCCCTGTCCTCCTTTTGTTCTCTCCTCATGCTACTGATGCAGAACAGAAGCCCTGGGATTTGTTTTTGTCGAAGTCTGGAGTTTGAGCTGGGGAGGAGTAATGATTTGTTGAAATGCCAGCGGAATTGGCATAGCTGGCAGAGGAGAGTCTGTGTTCACTTTTTGTGCTGGAGATGAGAGTGTGGTATGAGGTGCTGGCTGGTTGAGGGCACCCCTGTGAGGTCTGTGTGTGGCAGACCAGAGGTTGTGAGGTATGAGTGGGGACACTGGCACTGATTGGATGACACCATGACATGTGAAGATTTCACAAACATTTACTCATAGCAGAACAAGTTATTTTTTAAATAACCATAGGTTTTAAACAATATAGCAATATCAAGTTTAGGTAGCAGTTATGAACTGAAGGGCACTTTTCTGGAATGGGAGGTTTTTCTGTTTTTAGCATTTCCTCTGCGTCACTCTTGTCTTAAATAGGTTTTGGTAATAGACTCATTCCTCTTTGCACAAGGGCAGGATTTCAGTGAGCCATGAGGTTCTCAAGAAATCATTCTGGCAGGGTGTTTGACATGTTTCTTTCTTTTTTTTTTTTTTAACAAATAACTTGCTGACAGAACAGTATAGGATAGATCTGGGGCACCAGCATGAGCAGATGCGAAATCAAACATCAGAGTGAATGTGGAAAAGAAAGCTTTCCTAAACTGTACTAGACTTTTTGTGAATATTAATTGAAATGGCTGATGAGTTTCCTTCAGTAAAAGGATGCAGTAAGCATAGCTCTGCACATAAAATGACAATATTGCAGTCAAAAGAAGTGGCAGGCACACCAGAAGGCAGTAGAAAGGACTGGAAGTGGAAACCACCCGAAGTCTTTCATCATGACTTCAATTTGGACTGGTTTCTGTCAGGTCCTGTGTGGCTTCCAGAGAGATCTTCACATCCAGACTTAAGCTTTGGCTATATCTATCCATGTGAGAGAACGAAAGAAAAATCTGTTCTCTAGGAAATTAAACTCTTTGAATTACTTCTTAGTGTTTGATAATAAAACATGTATTTTCCAGACCTTTAGTAAGCATCAGTTAATGTGGTATAAGTTCAGTAGATGGGAGTGTCTGAGCACACTACTATGCAAGCATTCACTCGCCACCATGAACCTTGTTTTGTTGCACTTAGGATGTATTTGAGGCCTTAGCTTTAGCTGGATGATGCTTTGTTTTTTAGTACTGGCAGAATTAGCATATGGTAAGCATCCAGAACTGAGGCAAAGGTTTACGCAAATATTACATGACTTTACTGAAGTATAATTCACAATAAAAAGTACACACAATTATGTATATAATTCTGGAGTTTGGACATAAGGATACACTCATAAAATCATCAAAATGAAGGAAATAAATATATCTATTAACTCTATAACATTCCTTATGCTTCTGCATTTTTTTTTTTTTTGTTTCTCTTTCATTATTGCAGGAACAAAATCTACCATCCTAATGAATTTTTAAGTGCATACACAGTTTTGGTAACTGTAAACCAGGTCTCCTGGACTTACTCATATTGCATGAAAATAACTCCTACTTCACTTATTCCCCTTAGACTTGGTAACCATTGTTCTGGTCTTTGCTTCTGTGAGTTTGACTTTTTTAGAAGTCTACTTCATGTAACTAGAATCAATTCATCTGGAAAAATACCCAGACTAGGAACAGCTTAGTACCTCTGGTACTAAGTTCTTTGGGAATCTCCATACTGATTTCCACAGTGGTTTTATCAGCCTGCAACCCCAACAGTGGAGAAGGGCTCCTTTTTCCCTGAAGCCCCTCCAGCATTTGCTATTGGTTGATTCCTTGAGGCTAGCCATTCTTTCTGGGGTGAGATGGAATCTCAGAGTGTTTTTAATTTGCAATGCTCAAATGTAAAATGATGTTGAACATTTTTCATACATTTATTTGCCGTTTGTAGTTCTTCCTCTAAGAAGTGTATATTCCTCTCAGATTCCTTTTTGGTTGGGCCTTTAAATTTTAGGGGCTTGATTTTTAAAATTTTTTTATATGTTCTCGATCAAAGTCCTTTGCCTGAGGGACAATTACTCATTTTTACCTCCAATTTTTTAGTGTTCTCTCCACTCTGTTGGTGATTTCTTTTTATTAACAAAAACTTTTCAATAGGAGGAGACCCCAGTTGTTAATTCTTTGAAGTACTTCCCATGTAGTTTGGTATTTATTCATGAACTCTGCCTACTCCTATGACTTCAAGATTTCTACCAACTTCAAGATTTCTTCCTCCTAGGGCTGGTGGTATAGCTCAGCAGACTAAACGCTTGCTTAGGGAAAGGCGCAGGCCAGGGTTTGGTTCCTGGCCCTGTCTGTCACACTGGCCCTGCTTGAGCACAATGAGCTGGTGATGGAGTCCAGTTGCAGCGGCGTATGCCTGTAATCCCAGCACTTGGAAGGCAGGAAGCAGGAGGATCACTATGAGTCTGAGTTGCATAGTGAGATCCTATACAAACAAACAAACAAACAACAAAAAAAAAAAGGTGAGATTTCTTCCTTCAGTAAATTTAGTGTTTCTGTTTAATATTTAGATCTATATGCACCCATGTTTATAGCAACACAATTTGTCATAGCTAAAATTTGGAAACAACCAAAATGTCCATTAACTGAGAAATGGATAAAAATGTTATGGTATTTTTATACAATGGAGTATTATTTAGCTACAAGGAAAGACAAAGCCAAGGCTTTTATACTAAATAGATGCAGCTAGAGACCATACTCATAGGTAATGTAAAGAAGAACCTTATGTGTAAGCATCATATTATCTTCCTAGTGTAAGAAACTGAAAGAGTAAATAAAATTCAAAAGGTCCAGTGGATATTGTGAGTGGGAAAGAAGAAAGGCATATCTCAGCAGTCCTAGGAGTGCATATTTTCTATTTATATTATGATCAACAGCACTAGACAAACAAACTTTCACATTTAATGGAAACTAGTCAAGGATTTGAGGATTGTGTGTCAGAAAATTGCTTCATGTTTTTTCCATGGTCTACATAGAAAACAACAGAAATATATTGTTCAGGGTTTTTGGAACTAAATTGTATTGAAAGAAATTTGCCAAACACATACACTAAAGAGCTGTGACACAAAAAAGGAAGAAAAATGAGTGTGTGTGTGCGTGCGTGCGTGCGTGTGTGTGTGTGTGTGTGTGTGTGTGTGTGAATATATGGCTTTTTATTTTTATTGATGTATCACTTCAAGGATTATAAGACAGACCCTTTATGAATGGAATTTTCCATAAATATATTAAGCATCTTTCAAGCCATATTTTTAAAAAGACATCAAGTATGACCATTTCTAAAACCCTAATGAGGATCTTCTAATGAATTTTTCAAAGCTGAAAGCTTGGTGAAACTCAGTTTCCTTGTGCAGACAGTTGTTAACTCAATGAGGCCAGCTTCGCCACTTTTCAAGCTTCCATTTGCTAACTGTTCAGATATGGAAATAGAGTGAAAAATTAATTCAAGTTGAATGAGTCACATAGAAACACAAAATTAGAACTTGCATCCACTGTCGCTTTTCTGAAAAATTATTAAAGGTAAAATCTTAAAAGTATTGCTGGGCTTTTCAGTGATAACAGACTTAAGGAAAATGGTCTGAGTAAGTGTGCCCAAAATTCCATTCAGAGGCCATTTTCTCCCTGTTATTATGAGCAAATCTTTAAATCTTTTGAGATAGGGTCTTGCTATGTAGCTCAGGTTGCCTTGAACTCATTATGTGCCCCAGGCTGACCTTAAAAAAAGATGATCCTCCTGCCTCAGCCTCCTAAGGGCTAGGATCACAGGTGAGATCACCAGGCCCAGCTCTGAGCAAATCTGTGCTGTAATTAAAGGGAAATTTTGGTCTGAAACATGTGTTATGAGGCTCTGATAGGTGCAAACTGGGGTAACCATTAGATTATTCTGTCATAGTACTAAGTACCCAAATTCTGTGGTTACTCTCTTTGCAATACCTCTTATATAAATAATAGTTATAGTATACAGAGCCACCCAAAACAACAAATTAACAAATTTTCTTTTGTTCACATAACTATACCACCTCCCTTTACCCATCTCATTCTTAATTTTCCATTCTTTCTATTTTCCCTACATACATTCCATCATGAGGAACCTATGCCTTACCCCATCCAGGTGGAAAAGATTTCTCTGCATCCTGAATTCCCAACAGCACTTCTTTTGTTGTTGTTTAATGTTTTCTCTTTCTAATATGATGGAAAATTCTCCCAGAGAAAACACTGGTGAACTATAAACACAATGTCTAATATCCAAATAGAGGTGTAACAAATGTTGTTTGATTGACTACTTTTCAGCACAAGAAAATAAAAGTAAAATTTGCCTGCTTTGGGAGTTGTAGAAGTGAGGAATGGTAATGAATATTAAATAAAAACAAATATCAGCAATAGACAAAGGCAAACTTGTGTTCTTTGCTCTCAACCATCTTGCCATCCCCACTTTCACCTTTCTTTCTTCTTTCTTCTTCTTCTTCTTCTTCTTCTTCTTCTCTCTCTCTCTCTCTCTCTCTCTCTCTCTCTCTCTCTCTCTCTCTCTCTCTCTCTCTCTTTCCTTTTTTATGGGACTGGGGATTGAACTCAGCTCCTTGGGCTTCCCAGACAAGTGCTTAGTCTACTGAGCTATCTCCCCAGCCCCTTCCTTCCTATGTTTAGAATGGCTTTATCAACCTGTTCTCTACACGTCTCTCAGTTCCAGAGAGAATGCAAATCCGGTCATTTCATGCCATGAATAGAAGGCTTCTTATTCTGTACATGAAAAGCCTCAACTAACCACAGTACTTGTGAATCTTCCCTATTGATTCCATGACTTTGAAGCACTAAATTGCATCTTTGGAAGCAGCCAGACCAGCTGAGAGATGACTCTTCCCTGAGAACTATCTCAGAGACTCACCCTCTGTTGCCCTCCAAGCACAGCTCAGCAGAGGTTCCACCCTTACCAGCGCTTCTCTAAGACACGGGACATGCCTCCTGGTATAAGCCCTCTGTAATGCACAGAAGGGGTATTCATAGTTGTGTTCCTCCTACGTGCTCCCAAGTTCCTTACCAGCAGAACCACAGTACTGCTTCCCTTATCTTCAGAACCTCAGAGCTCAGGACTATGCCTGAGACAGCTTATGCTTAATGGATCCTTCCTCTATGGCAGGAAAATAGCAAAATACCTGATGTGCTGAAACAACACATTACATGAAAAGCTACACTTTTTGCTTAGTATTTCTTCGCTACAGAATGATTTACAAAATAGAGGTAGTGGCCAGCAAGATAGCTCAGTGGACTAAGCATCCCTGGTCCCTAATGCTGTGCCAGCCCTGGCCCCGAGGTGCGCTGAGCCAGCAAAGGAGTCCAGGTGTGGTGGTGTATGCCGCTCATGCCAGTACTGGGGAGACTGGAAACAGGAAGGAGGATCACCACAAATCTGAGCTACACAGTGGGGTCCTGTACCAAATGCATACAATGAAAAAACAAAGCAAAACTGCAGGCAACAAGGCTGTGATGCCAACAAGCTATATAGTAAGTTCTAATCAACAAACATGATTTGTCTGTAGAAGGCTGTTAATGAAACCAGCAGAAAATGTTTAGAAATGTTACAAAATGTTGCATGTATTCAAAGACTGTATATCTGAAAACTAATGTACACTTTTAATAAAAAATGAAATTTGGCATTTCCTACACATGAAGATGCTTTTATGAAGGCCTCCACAGGAAATATGTGGCTGCAATTTTATAGCATAGCTAAAGGCATTTTAAAATCTGATGTGTTTCTCTAAGAATTGGATGTAGCATCCTTCTTTCTTCTATTGCCTTTACTACCAACGCACATACTAATTAGAGGGAAGCTGGTAACTGTCGCTGCTGATGAGATAAAATTCACCCAAAGTTATGCTGTTTTCCAGAAGAACCTTTGCCAAGAACAAACAGAAAGAAGCTGGAATCTTCTCACACACAAGGCTGGACTGGCAAGGCCTGTGAGAGAGACGTGGGAGCCATCTCTCTGACTTCTTGAATCATTCCCTATCTCTTTTACAATGAACACATACTAGAGACTTTGGCCATTACCCTAGACAATTTCACAAATGTCATTGATTAATTTTCAAGATCACAACACACTGTCCAGTTAAGGTCTTCAATGTTATTAATATTGTATACTTCATACTTGTAGATGCTTGACTCCACATGTTAGGATTCTTCTCAGAAGTGAAGTGCTCATTTGCAAGCCTGTCATCTCCTCGCATCTCCTCTAAAACAATTGATTTTTAAACGCCATGTTCATTTATATTAATTGCTTTGGAAATTGGATCTATGGGCTCCCTAATGCCAAGGACTAGAATAGCTTGTGGTGGCTTTCATCAGAAAAATCTGTCTTTTCTAAAAGCCTTCTCCTCAGTTGCTTTTCGCTAAATGTGTCCCTGTGATCCGTTCTTATAATTTATTACAAAATGCTTAAAAATAGAAGGCTTTGTTCCACTCCCAAATCTTGCATCTGATTCTACTCACTGCTCTTAGTGTCTCTTAAAGAGCCAAGATATTACATACACAGGGAAGCTTATTAACTGATAAGATGTCTCGTAGTTATCAGATATTTTGTTCCATTTAATTTTTTTACATTTAGAGTCAAAATTATACAGCTATGTTAACATGTCAGAAATGCTCATTGAAGTGTTTTTTTAAACCACTCCTCCTTACCTTCAGGGAAAAGGAAAAAGGTAAAGCTCATGATTTTTCTGGAAAGGACACTAAAATCAGGGTCATCATTAGGGCTCTGACTCATTCATTTATTCTCTCAATATTCTTTTTTGCAGTGACTTTTAGGGGCACTTTAGTGGGGACTTTGTGATGAGTTAAATAGTTTCTGTCTTCATAGAATTCAAACTTCCAAAGAATACTTAAAATATTTGTGCTACATTTTTCTTCTTTGGATCATATGACTAATGGAGAGTTGGTTGCATAAATAATGTTGTTATCGGCTATTTAAATATCTTGAGACAATGCCTCAGAAGCTTCTTTTTGGTATGCTTTCTTTCATCTGAAAGTGCAAGCATGCCCTGCTTCCAGCTACTGTCCTTTGCTCCCTGGGAGGGACTGTTGGATATTTCTCATCTCTGGCCAGCAGACATCAGCACCACAGTGTTCACAGGACAGTCCCAGCCATGTTAATGATAATTGAAACAACAGGTACAAAGCTTTCTTGAAAAATGATAGCAATTCTTTGTTGAGAGAGGAAAATCCTTCACAGCATGGCATGTGGTTCTGGTAGTGGCCTCTCATTCTTAATATCTTCTCCTCTTCTTTTATTCATACATCCATTCCTTTAAAATAATGAGTTAATGCCTAATGAATTTTAGAAAACAACATCGCATTAATTAACCATTTAAATTTTATAAAGAACAAGAACAATTTTCCTTTATGTTTAGTCTTCTCGCATGTTTTTCATAGGAATACTTCTTCTTCATTTTCTTTTCCAGTTTTTTTCTATGTTGATCTTCCTTATGAGTATTAAATGCAGTGTCTACAAGAAGGAATACACACATAGTCGGGAGGAATTTTGAAGAGGTTTTTGCAGAAGTGCTGACATTCAATTGAGTTCTGTTGTTGAGCCAATTTACCAACACGTTTTGAGCTGCAGCTGGATGTAAAGGTTGGATGAGGATCTTTCCCAGTTGTTTTATCACCTTACAATATTACTGGCTGCTAAACACAAACGTGCATCATAGCACTCACTTATCTCAGATCACATCTTTCCTCTCTCAACAGTGAGCAGCCAGGCTTCTCCACACTCTTCTGTCTCAGGAATTCTCCTTTCTCCAAGGCCAGTGATTTGGGGGTTGCTAATCTAGAGGGGCCCATGGCATTTGAAATTAAAGGGAAGTCCCCCTGTGTCCTGTAGAGCGTGTTGTTGTCTCTCAAAGCATGCAAAAGGGTTTCCAAGAGAAGTCTGTGTCGAGTACAGGATTCCTGGCAGAAAAAGGAGCTATTTCAGTTGGACACCAGCTGAGGCAGAGACCTGCTCAAGAGTTCCTGGGTCTCCCTGAGATGGTGGCTGTGGATGGGATGGAAGCTGCTGGGAGGATGGGATGGGTCCTAGAGGAGGTGTAGCCATAGGAATGGCGGTGTTATGGTGAGGATGCTGGTTTTGCAGGAGCAGACTGGACTTGAGTCATCCTTGGATGACAATATTGAGATAGTTGCTTCTGGTGGAACAGACTATATGTAGGATGGAGTCCCAGGTGGGTGGATTGTATGTGGTGGAATGTGAAGAAGAGAAGTTATGTCACCAGGTCCCATGCACTGAGTGTCTCTCCGCAGAGCTGCTGCATGTCCTGACCCTGACTGCCTGTAAGCACCAACAGGGAAAGGACTGCAGTGCCCTCATCCCCTCTTGCCTTCTCGGCGACTTCACTAACAGGGCAGAGAGCAGGAGGGGAGTTGGTGGCCCAGGGCAGAACATTCTGTTCAAGGAGAGGAGCATCCTTGAACAAGAGGTGAGAGAAAATGCGGCTTTTAAATTGACTCATATTAAGTGTCTGTGATCAAGCATTCTGCGCACCACGGCAGGACGGCTTGGCATAGCGTACTTGGGAGCCCTGAAGAGTGAAACTGCTTCAGTGGTAACACTCACTAAGGTGAGATTTGAATGAACTGGGGACAAATGCTAATTTTCTGGTATCTGACAGAGATAACATTTTGTTGTAAGGTTTGTTTTTTTATTTTTTATTTTTTTTCTTGTTTCAGAACTTTTGTTTGTTTATTTATTTTTATGGCCAGCTCAGCTTGCCCTGAGGGCAGGGCTGGCGCAGCATGTGGTGCCGGGGATTGAACCGTGGTCCCTGCAGTTGCCTAAGCTTTCCTAAGCAGGCGCTTTAGACCACTGACCTATCCTGCTGGGCCCCAACGGTTTATTTTTCTTAACAGAAAATTTTAAAGAGAAAAAAAAAAAAACATTAATAGAAATCCAGCTAATCTAGATTGTGTAATGTAATGTAATGTAGAACTTAATTAATCGAAGGTGTCTCTGATTGTACTGTGGGTCAGATATCATGTAGGGCACCTAGCACACAAAAATAAAGGAGATAGGTGTTCAGCAAGCAATAAGCACATAATTATGGTCCAGTGAATAGTGAGGTACCAAAGGAATGCACCTTCAGTTTAATTGCTGATATGGCTTAATCTAAGATTCCACTGTGGGTACAGTTTTCTACAAACTGCTCCAAACTCTAATTTTATAACCATTCTACCCCCACTGCCTTATTTCTACACTGTACTGGAGTTCTGTTCTTTTTGCTCTCTCTTCCCTTTATTTTGAAGAAATTATTTATCCTATAAGGCCAATAGTGTGGCATTGCTGGGTTAGTTCTCACCTGCTTTATGCTACAAAGATTGCCAATATTTTTGGCTCTAGCCCTTCAAGGTCAGTGAGGACTCAGGACATAGGAGAACCTGTACTGTAACATCCTATAACTCAGTGATATCCCAAATTTTCTGTTCAAGGAGATTATGGGGCTACAGAGGAAAAGGATTGAAGATGTATAGTGTGCCTAAGAAGAGTCACCTAAAGAGAAAACATTGTCTCAGGATTTCACAGAGAGCAAAATGGTCAAGCAATGGCTGTGATTCATCCAGATGTTTGACACTGACAAAAGATCTATAAGGTGCTATACCAGTTTGTTCCAGGATAAATTCTGAGGGGATTTGACTGACCTTGTCAGATATAAAAGTTACATTTTTCTGTTATATAGGTCTTGCTTTAACTTGATCTCAACCGTCCAGCAGAAAAGTTTAACCATGAGGTATAAAAAGTAAAGCTATATTAACATGCTGAGCTATAAAAGGCTCAAGTCAACAGCTTCCAACATTGCTAATTCTGCTGATAACCCACTACTATTATGGACTCATGGACTATATTTACACTACTTTCTCTTAGTTCAGCAGAAGAAATATTTGTGCTAATAGTATTTAGAAAAGTTATCACGTCTGCATCTTTTACTCTGAACAACTACTATGAAGATGAGAATATGCATGATATTATTATGACTGTCCTGCTATTAAAATTAGTAAAATTAAATAAAGGAATACATTTTTACCGCTAAGGAACAGTTTGTTATAGATTCCTGGGCTACATACTTTGATTTCACAAATAAAAATTTTAAAAATTTATAGAGTTCCATATCTAACATTGGAATTCTCAGAATAAAGACGGTGTTAAAGCTCTGCTCACCTCCTTGATGCCCTTCAAGTACACCATGAAGCACAGCAGCCAGGAGGCAAGATGCTGAAGTCTGTAGCCAAGAGGAAATCCTTGCCTTTGACTCACACTTTCTTAAATACTACTCATTTCCTTCTGGGAAGTATAAAGGGAAGAAAACCTATTTCAAAAGACTTTTTTGTTTTTTTTTTTTTTTTGTAAGCATTAAGGAATTCACAGCATAGAAAGGGGTGACAAAATGCAAATTGTTACAAGGGCTTCTATGCTTACTTACTTAATTCATTCTTTTCTTTCATTCTCTGAGATACACTGACTTCTAATTATCACCCCCCCAACAAAAAAAAAGGAAAAAAAAGGAAGGAAGGAAAGAAGGAAGGAAGGAAGGAAGGAAGGAAGAAAGGAAGGATATTTGGTATATTTTGATTTGCAAATGTGAACCCCTGCCACTTCCCCACCCTCCCAGTGCTCTGAGAATAGAAGGAAGATGGAAAATTTTGCAAGTTTAAACCCTTTCTCTTCATAGCAGGGAGCTCCTTTCTTCACACAGTGCCAAGCACTCCCAGAATCCTATTATGAAAACACAAGTTTCCTTTAAACATTAGCCTAAATTTGGGATTTGGCTAATCTGTAAAATCTTGAGGTATATGTTCAAATGCTAAATACAGAATTGGTCTTTAACAAAGTGAGTAGAGAGCCTTGGAAAATGAATTTAATCTCCCAAGAATTATGTTGTGAATGAAAATTCTTCTCAAAATGATGATTAATATTAACATTTCCATTAGTATCTCTCACTTGATCCACACAAGAACTGCAAAATAGACTACACTGAGATGATTTCCCCTCTGCTGCCTATGGAAACATAACCCTCCAAGAAGTTGAGCACTTTGCCAAGGGGAATACAAGAAGCAAGGGGTACATCAGGGACACAGTCCAGACTTTAGAAGACAAAACTAAAGTTCTTGCATTTTCTATAACTTACTGTTATTATATAAATCAGTTGTCATCATCTTTTATTCTGGAGAGAAAGTACTTATGTAAATCCAGGGCATCTAGATAGGAAAATCTAGTTCTTTTTCATTCTCCATCAACAGAGCAACATGCAACCTTGGGAGCTAGTTCTCTTCTGTATGAAATGCTTTCTCCTCCAGCCTCTCATGAACTTTAGAAAATGTCAGGTGTGTCTAGAAAATTTTGGTGTTACTTGAGATGATTCTGAATTCAGCTAATCACTTTATTATGTAGCACAAACTTAGGGGAACATATTTGGAAGGAAGAGGAGCAGGGGCCTCTCAGCTGGCAGCGGCTCCAAGGAAACCTGCACCACGTGAGCTGAGCGGAGGCCTGGGTTTGCCATGGTGTAGGAGGGAGAATGAAGTCACACGGAAAGTCAGAAAGTGGCTTCCCAAGAGCCAGAAACAGACCTCTGGATCAGCCCCCTCACATCTTTTAAAATTAAATGTTCAGCAGAACTTGAAACACTAGTAGATTAACATGTCAATACATTTTCCACCTCACTGCACAAAAGTAAGCTCCAAGAATAAAATGTACTGTTTAGGCATTTTTTTAACAGATATAAAAATTATAGGTGAAAGCAGAACATGGCAGAACTCTAAAAAGATCTTTCTATTTTGGAATTGAGGTTTTAGTTATTCTTGAGAACCAGATCTGAGTGCTAACAAATTCCTTGAAACCAGTGCTACGGGCTGAATCGGGGTCTCTCACAATTTGCACATTAATGTCCTACCTGGTAAAACCTTAGAATGTGTGTCGACGGGGGAAGGTGGTTGTACAAGAGATTAGGTCACTCCAATGGTTCCTCAGCATGGACCTCGGTCTTGTGTGACTCATATCCTTGTGAGACAAAATGCTGAAATACAGGCAGACCAAGGAGAAGCTTAAGACATGGGCTGAAGATGGGGTAAGATGACTGTTTAGAAGCCAATTACTCAGGTCTCTGAAGAAGGAAAACTTGGTCTTGGAATTTAACTTCTCAGTTACATGGAAATAAATGAATGTTTAAGCTGTTCAGTCCAACATACTTCAATATGGTAGCCCTAGCGAACTCATAACCATGAAACTTTAGCGGTATCAGGAACTCTTGTAGGGTATTAACTTTCCAGTGGAACAATGATAAGAGGTTATGGCCAGCAACAGTGAACTCATTTTGCTAAATAAACCACCGTATTCCCTTGTAATATTGTTCTTTATAATATTGTTGTGAGCCATAAGGGAGCTAATCTTTTCTTTTTTTGATCTTTTTGTATTTATTTATTTATTTATTTATTTATTGATAGATTGATTGATTGATTGATTGTCTTTTTGAGACAGGGTCTCACTATGCAGTTCAGGCTGGCCTTGAGCTCACTTTTGTAGCCCAGGCTGGTCTCAAACTCACACCGATCCTCCTGCCTCAGCCTCCCAAGTGCTGGGATTACAGGTGTGCGCCACTATGCCTGGCTCTTTTTTGGTCTTTTTGAGACGGGATCTCCCTATGCAGTTCAGGTTGACCATGAGCTCACTTTTGTAGCCCAGGATATTCTCAAACTCACACTGATCCTCCTGCCTCAGCTTCCCAAGTGCAGGGATTACAGGCATGTGCCACCACAGCTGGCTTGAGCTAATCTTTTTCAAAAACAATGGTTGCATGTAATTCTAGAGAACCCCAAGTGGTGACATTACCAGCTGCTACGTAGTTGTTATAATAGTGTAATACAATAAAAATGTAATGTAGATAATATAGATGTTATGCAGCAGCTAAGAATGTCATGGCTTCATAGGGACTCTAATGGAATAGTAAATAAGAGTGGAGACAGCAAAAGCTCGGCTCAGGTTCAGTATGTGATTTAACATTATGCATCTCTTCAGGTGAGGGAGTTTTTACTTGTTTGTCTGTTTTGTTTTATCATGTTTAAGAAACAGCTAGTGCTTATGTGCTGGCAAAGGTGGGGAAACAAGGTCACAGCTTTGCTTTGGGAATGTTAGGACTTCCAGCACCATGAAACTCACAAATACTGCTTCCCTTTGGAGTTTTCCCCATGACATATAGCTCACATAAAAGAATATAAAAGAAGTAAAGAGCGTCAATGTTAGCACCATGGTGGTCTTTTTTTTGGTGCATTGTTTTTATAAGATCTCCAATTCAGTGACGTTTTCTCATAGTGTTCTTTCTTTGCTCTGCCAGGCAGTAGGGGAAAATTAAAAGAAATAAAAAGGTTATTGGAAAATGTATAAGGCAGAAGGCCTAAGAATCAGTAAGTAAAGTCTTCCTGCTCTTGTTGCCCCTTGCTAGTATGGCTCTGCCCTGCACATTCTCGACCCAATCTTTTCTTTGCTAAGTTGCAACATCGACTAGACCTCAGCCTTCGCACTACAGATATCTAAGTGATTATTTGATGTGCACTGTTCTGTGTATTGCAGGATTCATTAAAACCTTGTTTGTGATTAAAATTCATTCTAGAAACATGTTTATAATCTACAATATTTTATATCAAAGCAAATTTCCCATAAGAAATAACGGAAACTCAGCTGGCTCATTTTGCAACCCAAAATCATTTATATAAAACTATTATAATACCTTAAAACAATAAAAATAATACTGAAAACACAAAATATGAGGAAGCATAAACAAATTAACCTGCACTTACCTTTGCAAACCTTTGTGGCTGGTGTGAGGGAGACAAGAGGGCTACTGTGTAGGACAAATTTCACTGTCACTAACAGAATCAGAGCTGTCTATTGGGTCAGTGGAGTCTTTTCCTTTGCATGAAATTTGAACAAGGAACCTGTCTGATGACACTTGGTTTGGTTTCCTTTTGAGGATTTTATAGGACTGTGACAATGTACTGTTTTTACTGTTTGTTGTTGTTGTTTTCTTGAGACAGGGCCTTGCTATGTAGTTCAGGCTGGCCTTGAGCTTATTTTTGTAGCCCAGGCTGATCTCAAACTCATACTGATCCCTGCCTTAGCCTGCCAAATTCGGGGATTACAAGCATGCACCACCACACCCAGAAACAATATACTGTTATTAAAAAGAGTCATCACTAGCATTGCTACAGCCTTATTTGAATGGTGTTTTTCTACAAAATCAGGCATTGTTTCTCCCATCTTCACATCTCCCTTATCTCATTTGAAATGAGGGATTCGTCACTGCTTTATGTTCTTCCTCTGCAGATGAGATCTCTACAACCTCTTGATGTTCAGTCAATTGTAATCATGTGAGTTTGGCATCACATACCACTTGTATTTCAAAACATCACTCATTTATCAAGTTAAAATGCATTAGAAATGTTTTCTTGCCATACAGAACAACAGCAGAATAATTTTTTTGAAATCCAACGTTTTGTTTATTGCCTCTACAAACATCACTGGTCTCTGCCTACCAAACCTCAGTGGGTTTTTCTCTTGGAGTGGTCACCAGCTAAAAGGTCTCCAGATCACCACATATCTCAAGGTGGAGAAAGTTATGTCATTTGAGAACCATGGGACTGCAGTAGAGGAAAGATGCCTTGAGGATTGATTCCAAAAGGTGAACATGGGAATAAAATGAAAGGTTGTTGTCAGTGTGAGGAAAACATCTCTGCTTCCCTTCTGGTGTCTACTTTTCTATTTTAGCTATTTTCTCAATACTGAGACATAGTACTTGATACCTACAATTTAAAGAAGAGTTTTAATTTGCCTCACGTGTTTCAGCGGTTGAGAAGTTTCAGCGTGTAGTTCACTGGCTCCAAAACAGGGCAGCATGAAGAGAGGCCTGGGAGAGCAGAAAGAGTCCATGGTGTGGCTTCAGGAAGCAGAGAAAGGGATTAGAGGATGAAGTAGAAAGAGGCCCTTTCAGGTCACACCCCTAGTTACTCACTTCCTCCAACCAGGAATTTACTCCCACATCATATTTAGCTGTTATATTAGTACTTAAAAGAACTTGCGAGGTTGGGGCAAGGCTCATTATGATCAAAAGGCTATATATGCTCTGACTCATTAATGCAGGACTCAGACTTTTACAGGCCTACAATGGCTTCTCAGAATCAAATGTGGAAGAGGGGAAAATATCTGTCTGCATGCTAGAGATCCAAAGGATCCTGCAATCTGTCTGGAGCTTGTGGCAATGTCCTGAATGAGTCTGCAGCGGGAGGCCAAGGATTCATGATAAAAGACCAAGGGATCTGCACCAGAAAGTCAAAGGATCAGATTTAGAACATAAAGAATATTCTTTAGAAGGTCAAAAGGCTGGTGCTGTAAGCTGAACAAGCTGCACCAAAGGCCAGGAGATTAAGAAGGAGAAGACTGGAGCTCCTCTGATGGAAATCAGCTAAAACGAAGCTGTTCCAAGGAAAAGCACTGAAACCCTTCCCTGGCGTTCTCCTTTTTATATTATTCTGACAATAATTCTCCATAAAGTGCGTTTTTTCATATCCAGCAGCATGTTGACTCAATTCTGCTGGGTGTTCCCTCTCAAGCTGAGAATTAATCAACTAATTGCCCATAGCTATAGACTCAAAAGTGGGCTAATCACTACTAAGTGCCACCTCCCACCATTCCAAGATCCAACACCTCCCAGAGCCTCACCTCTGAGCACAGGAGGCTTTTGGAGGACATGTAGATATAACCTCTAACACTTCCTTACTCCTTGCCCTGTCATGTGTACAGAGGACCACTAGATTTGTGTGTGATAAAGCAAATGTGATTGCAAAGCAAGGACAAATGATGTGACTTAGAAGAATGTAAAAAGGAATGACAGATACATGAAAAACCTGGAGCAAAATTAACTCACCTTAGAGAGATAATGGACCAATTTACACGAATGCTGGTCATTTAGATACATTAAATTCTCATCCATTCTGCCAAGGAGATAGCATCTCCACTTTACATCATAATACTTCAACTGCTATTCAACCTCCCCAGTACAAAAAAGACCATTATAGAGACTCATACACTTTTAGGATTCTCATGGACTTCAGGCCATCCCTACATGACCTACTTTTGCTGCTTAGTTCCATGGGACTCAGGGACTTACCTACAGTTAGTGTTGGTTGAACTTCAATCAGAATGGTTTGTTTGATTCCCCAGCCAACTCATGTTTCATGATGTATTATTTCTTAAACCATGGCAGCATTTCCTCCTTTACCCTAGTTATGACATGCTCAGACATACATCTTAGTATTGGTTCTTCTACATGTGCAAAAACATAATGATTTTTGTATTTTTGTCTTTGCAGAGTTTCATAATTTTCATTAAGTTGAACACCCTACCAGAACTGAACAGAGACAGGGAAAAGGAACCTATGATAGTCTGCTGTCTCCAGTCAAGTGAAAAAAGAGATGGTTTAAAACAGCAAGCATTCCCAAACAGGGCTTTCTGCACTATACCAGCCCTTACCTTGATTTGTGAGGCTCTCTCAGCTCTGACCCATGCCCTGTTTTCACTCTCCCATCCCCATTTACTTAGTCCTGCTCCAGCTCTGCTGTCGACCCTATCGTTCCACCCAATACCACTTCCTCCCTTGTTGTGTGAACAAATTCCAAATCCATTCTCCTTTCTGAGCCCTTAAGACCTCCTGCCCACTCATCATTTTGCATTCTGGATCATCGTATTTGTATTTTCCAAAGCATGAACTAGGGAGCAACAGGGCAGAGTATGTCTAAAACTCAGCATCTTTAGCAGAAATGTGGAGGTCAGGGTCTACAGGCTCTCCCAGGGTTGTAGGTGTGAATTTGAAGAAAGCCTTTAAAGTGTCATGGTAAGAAGACCTGTCTGACTGCTTTATCTCAAATTTACAGCTGTAATCAGATTATTTAGTTGTGCTCAAAGAGCCTAGTGTTTCATAGAATTCGACATATTCAGCATGTTATTTGAATATCTCAACAAGTTTATTTATAATTGCTTAATAAGCAAAATGATTACATTTATTATTGTAATAGAATTATTTGTGTTATCCTAATTACTGTAGTTAATGACATGCTGCTTTAGCTGTTTGTATTCAGACCAGATTACATCTAAAGTAATTATATTCTAGATGCTACATACATTCAGGTAAGCACATAGTTTGACATGGTAGATATTTAATATATGTAAGGTATTAGTAAAAGTGAAATGCACTTTTTAGTGGCTGGCCCCCATGATCAATTTGTTTGCATCCTAATAGGTATAAAATTATGTGTATGTGGCACTAGAATGCGCACTGTGTACTCCTGTCCGTGTTCCCATGATTCTTAGCATCTTGCTTCCAATTCAGAATCTAGTCCAGATCACCAATAAATCTTTATTTCTTTGAAATATTATCATAAAAATAGCATTAATGTAATAGTTGGCTTAAAATTCTATAGCTGTTATAAACTTGATCCTCTTCTCTCTGATAGTTTTTTACATTTTTACAGTTAGCAACACTGACCCAAATTTTAAGGTGATTAAAAAGACATAAGAAAGTAGAATATTAATAAGTGTGATTTAATCCTTTTTTATCATCAACATGAAAAACTAATCTTATAATTTTATTTGCACAAGCAATCATGATTACCTAACTGAATTCTCAGTATGTGTTAAAAATGTCTCTCCTCAACAATTATCTGGATTGTTGATTATCTGGATATAAGATTTTAGAACATAACTGGATAGAAGATAAATCAGCATTTTATGTCGAGGAGGAATGCCATTTTGATGCATAGACCATTGGCACATTATCCATTTAAGTCTCAGAGGCTCTATGCTTGGCAAAACATTTTAATTCAGATTTATTTAATAAAGATTTTTCTAAGTGTCACATACCTTCTAGATATTAGGAAATTGTTCTATTTTGGGCATTTGCCAAATTTTGAAGATAAACTATTACTCACAGCAAGTATGCTTGTAGGATATTCTTCCTAAAACCTTCATGCTTTTCTCTCTACTAAAATTCAGCAAATGAACTAGTCATGGTTTACAATTTTTTTTCTAACAGGAAAAGCCTTAAGACCACTGGACAAAAGTATATTGGGAACTTGAGCTCTTTTGATTGTTTTGTCTTTCTTTCCATGGCTCACCTTGAGTAAACCAGGAAAAGCACACACAGACACACAGACACACAGACACACAGACACACACACACACACACACACACACACACACACGCGCACGTGCACACCCCACATGTAGGATTTTGGGCTCCTATGCTGGAGCATTTGCTTCAAAAGTCTAAATAGGCAGTAGCAAAAGTGACTAATTTTTGATGAATTTTTTCTGACATTACAGGAAGGGTAGTTTTTGATTGCTGTTTGTAAACTTTCGGATCTCTCCACTGCCACAGTGGTCACCACATGAAACTGAAACACCATGGTGTGTCTACTTCCTTGGTAGCTCATTCGTCTTTCTGTCTAGCTGGTGTCAGGCACATGGATTGCTAAATAAATGGCTCTCACTGTCCTTAAAATGGGCCACATATTCACCAGGCCAGGACCAGTTTCATAGCAAGCCTCTGAGTTTTATGTGTGAAACTTCAGGGTAGAAGAAAATCTGATTTAGAGTTCAAGATGCTGGAATTTGAATCCCATTGATTACTTTC
The DNA here is from genome assembly GCA_004027025.1 of Myocastor coypus. Taxonomy (NCBI): domain Eukaryota; kingdom Metazoa; phylum Chordata; class Mammalia; order Rodentia; family Myocastoridae; genus Myocastor; species Myocastor coypus. The sequence continues at coordinate 28,658 of PVJA010001919.1, forward strand.
TGGTTTATCTTATGTCAGCAGGTTCCTCCAATTCTCATTTTCTACATCTGCTGGAGCCCTTTCACTAAAATAGCTCAGCCAAATATTTCATAGTCGCTAAATTATGACATAATCTACTCTTTGTGGAGATTAGAGAATGTTACCTTTTATTAACTCAGCTCTGCTCACTGGCCATGATGTATAACTTTCTTGGTGCTGTAGTAAATAAAGTCCAGAGACCACTAGCAGAGCCTCAGATGGAATCACAGATTGACAATGAAGTTTCCATCTGCACTTTGGACCCTGCTTCTTCCCCCCATGGCTGCTGCTATTTTATGTTGTGGTCCTGTGTTTTATATAATCTAGATCATTAACGTTCTTCATGAGAGAGTCAGATCGTTAGGCTGGCTTGAAAATGTTTTTTCCTTTTATTTGAATCTCATAGGTGTTATTTTTCATTTATTTATTTATGTTTTGGCGATACTGGGGATTGACCTCAGGACCCTACATTTGCTAGGCAGGTATTTATTCTACTGAACTATCTCCCTGGCTCTTCATAGGTGTGTTGTTGTTGTTTGCAGTTATTGCTGTTTAATTAATTATGATCAGTCACTGGGAAGATTTTTATATTGGTTAAGGAGCATGTTGAGACCTAAAGAATGGTGGCCTGGAAATGTGATTCAGAACTGAGCTCTGATGCTAAATAACTGTATCAATGTAAGGTGCTCCATCTCAACAGCCTTCCATTTCCTCACTAATAAAAACCATGAAAAGAACATTTTCTAGTTATGACTTTATTAATTTACTACCATACAGACACTCTGTAAGGTATTAAACAAATCATGGAATCAATGAAATATTCCTCTATTTAGTTCTCTTATGAGAGCCACATGTAGGTAGAAAAGTGGTCGCTTTATTACCAAGAGCACAAGGCAAATAGTGTCATCATGCCATCCTAATGCTGATCTGGAAACTAAGATAAGCTTGGGGTTTGTGTCACAAGTTGCCTTGTCATTAATTGAATCAACGTGGATCTTCATTAGCTAGGCAATTTTTGAAGGTTTTAAGGTCCTATCAAGAAGAACTAGCATTAACCCTGAGTAACATGTACTGCACATAGGTTACATCTTATACTGAAATAGGTCAAATAAAACAGAACAAACTCCTTTTCGCTCTTTGACTTTGATAGTCAGTGGACAGTGAGTTTTGACCAACCAAGAGGGAGAGCTTCATGAATCTAAGGAACAAGACTTGAGGAACATGAAACACTGGAATTGTGTTCAGTAATGTGCTTTGCTCATCAGAGCACTCATAGGCTGAACTTGCTACTTTATGATTTTTTGCTCATGCAAAATCTTTGGAGTTTAAATAAAACACCATTAAAAACAAGCAGAAATTATTTCACACAATATCTTCTGGTTTGTTTCTTTTACAGTAAGTGGATTTCATTTCTTTTATGCATGTGAAGTAATATTTATGTACTTATGCAAAGATTTCCCTTCCCTTTTGGTAGGATTTCCTATTCTAAATGTATTAACAATGTACAGTGTGATTGTGGTGATACAATTACATATATGTAGATATTCTTTGTTATTCAAAGTTAATTTGAGAGGGGTGAAAACTATTAGTAATTTTGAAATAGAAAGAGGCCAGGCAAGATAGCACACTGGACTAAGCACCTGCTTTGGCAAGCACAGGGACCACAGTTGGGTCTCTGGTCCTGCATGCCGTGCTAGCCCCACGCCTGAGGTGTGCTGAGCCTTAGCTGGTCTAGGTGTGGTGGTGCATACCTGTAATCCCAGTGCTGGAGGGGCTGAAAACAGGAGGCTCACAACGAGTCCAAGCTGTGTGCTGAGATCCTGTACCAAACACATAAAACAGACAAAAACAGGAAGTTTAAGTACAAAGATTGCCATTAACTAGTTCATTCAAGGAAAGTACATATTTAGAATAGACATGAATCATATGAATATATCTGAATACCAAGATATACGTTTAATATGAAGAATATACTTTCACATAATTAATAGCCTTTTAATATGAAAAATACTATAAAATCAAACTAAATTTTTTTAAATATAAAAATCTGTCCGTAAGGAAATGTAGATATGTTTATTTAGAAGCTCAGTGATAGTCACCTATGTTCTACTTTTGCTACGATAGATAGGTTGGTTTCTGACCTCATGGTCAAAAAAATGGTTGTAAGAGATCCACATGTTACCCTGCAATGTCCAAAACAGCCTCCAGATCTAGTTGATCTTTCGCATATCTCACTGGCCTCAGCTGTAGCCCATGCACACCCTACCTCAGTCAGCAGCAAGGGACAACTCTGGCTGTGACTGTTACCATTTAGTCCAGGTTTAGGAGGTAATGCTCAGAAGGGTTCAGTCTCCCCCCAAAGCATTGCTCATACTGCCACCCACAAAATCCTTACAGAAGAAAGGTTCTATTAGAATTCAAGAAAGGAGATAATGCCAAATGAAAACTAGCTTCATCTGTCTCACTCATTCAGAAGGAGAATTTGTTTCTAAATTTATGTATCAAATACTATGAGAGAATTACATTCTAGAGCTTCTGTATTCACTTTGTTTAAAATAGGTAGATATACGTATAAATTAAAATCACTCTTGAAGTGATTTGACTTTGTGATTTAGGTTGCATTGTTAGAATTTCTCTTCCCTTTGTGTTTGTGCTCAGATGAAAGTTATTTGAGGGACATGTACTTTTGATGTTGGCAATGTCAGCTTTGGTTTGCATGACACTGAGAAAAGGGATAGGGTGGGTTTCAGTATATCACAGAAACTAGAATTGTTGGGTTGCTTCAGTGGGTTGTGATGTGGGCATAGAAGAATGGAAAGAGATATGAATGCCATTCTCTGCTGGCTACCCAATGACCTTAAAAGGCAGTGGCTATAATCTCATTCAAGGACATTGAAATTGTGGTTCAAGGAATTATGCAAGTTTGAGGAGATACTTACAGAGTTCTACTAAAACCGTATTTGACTTTATTTTAAGTATATCTTGAAATAATATATTAAAGCTGTAATCAATATCACACAGTAATGTGTAATATACACAAATTTAACACAACAACTTGTGAGTTCATCAACTTGTGTTGGCCTGTTACTTTATTGGGGAAGTACAAATCTTTGAATAGCTCAACCAGACATAATTGTATGATTAGTTTTCTTATAAACTCCAGTTGATCAGTGTGTTGACTCTATACTGGTCTCCTTGTTGACTTGGACATGTTCATGTATAGAATCTGGTTCAGTTACTTTTACAGTGTATCTTTGAATGGCAAGCAAGGTTCAGGAGTGCTGTGGCATAGCACAAGCCATTACATACCATGAAATCATTGGGAACTGGATGGATACATATTTAAGGCACTTTCCCTTAGGTTAATGATGTCTGTTGGTGCCACTGTACCAAATTGTCATAGATTACTGACTTACACAACTGAAAGTTCTTTTCAGTCTTCTGGAGACAGTGAGACTGAGATCTAGAAATCAGCCTGGCCTGTTCAAGTTCTGTTGAGGGTCCTCTTCCTGTCTTAGGTGGGCCACCAAAGGAAGCACTCTTTCCCTATCCTATGGAGAAGACTGGTTTCTTGCCATGCCCTCATAGGTGGTGGGAGAGAAAGGAAGCCCCCCCAGTGTGCACTGTTTTACCAGGCTCGCATCCTATTGGGACGGTTTCACCATCATGATCCCTCTGGCCCTGATTCCCTCCTAAATCCTGCTCTCTAAATATGCCCTGACTTTCCTTGGCTCCAACATACAGGTTTGAGGGCACATAAGTATTCACAGCAAGACAGATGGTAACACTTTTCACTATGGATTCAATTTTTACACACAGAAAAATTTCTATTAGTCTTCTCTCAGGCTCCCAAATTAGCATAACTGAAAGGTTTTTTTTGACTGTAAGACAAAGTGTTAAAAAAAAAAATCACCATTCACCATTACCTACTTGAATGTATTAAGACTTTTCTATGACTGGGATGTGATACAGAAATGAACTATAGGAATGGATTCAATGAAGACTGTAGATATGGAATCTATTCTCATTTACTTTATGGTTACATTTCTGATATTTAAGTACAACTTTTATCATATGATTCACTAACTTCCTTTTATAATTTCCTTTGGATAAACAGTTAAACATAAAAATCCTGTTCTAGTAAATAAACCATAAGAAAATCTTTCAGAATGTTTGACATAGTATAATCATCAGGAGATTAGACTATAGCATGTGATTGCCTTAGATTATTGCTTTGGATTATTTTATTCCTTAATTGTAACATTCATAGTAGACTCTCAGAGCATTTCTTGCAGTAATCTAGACAATTTCTACCATGCAGGAAGTGAAACAATGATAAACACCAATATCTTAGATGGCCAAGACAATACTATGGAGCCCATAAACACAGATGGTCAGAGATATGACAGTTAAGACAGAGGCATAAGCATCTACCATGTTAGATGCCCAAGGCTCTGGGGGGCACCAAGTTGGGTGGAAGGGAGATCTCTGCTGTCAACCTCAGCACCTTATGTCACCTTCTTCTGCTTGTGTGGCACGTGGTAATGACATTGGATACCAAGTCCTACCATTCCTTGCTTTGCTAGACGCATGCTCAGCACTATCCCTCAGTGCACACATCTTTAGATTCTACCACCATGCAGAATCCAGGCCACCCAAAGATAAGCAATCTTATTTTCCTTTTTTTTTTTTTTTTGTTAGAGATCTGCAAAGCAGCTTCTTGGAGTTAATGTAACTTTGAAGATAATTTGACTCTTCCAAGTCAGTAGAAATGTAAGTCAAAGCTTGAGCATTTTAAGCAGATTCTTGAATCCAGAAACAGGTGTCAAAATATAACCTTTTGTTCCATTCATTGGCTTCATTTCCTTTTAATACTAATGACTAACTAAAAAAGCAAATGTGCTTTCTGATTTTTTCCTGAAAGATAGTGAATTGGTTCAATAGATGATTATGAATAGCTCAAAAATTTATCATATCCCTCTTGTTTTCTCTTAGAGGGTATGTGGTTATTATAATGTCCTAATTACTACACAGTTTGTAAAATGCATAACTAATACATTTACTGTATATATTACTTTACGCACACATAGTTTTTTTTTTTAAAAGAAAAGCTCTGTCAAAAGGGTAATATTTCTTTTGACACACAAAAGGAAATCCCGCAACATCAAATCTTATGAAAACCATAAAAAAATCCTATAGGGCACAGCACTTAAAATCACTTGATGGAGAAATTTCTACCACAAGGCTCACATTTACACACAAGTTATTTCTTAAGAAGACTTGCTGCCATGTGGATGCCATCACCAAGAGGGTAGTTTGGCATCAGTCATAAATGGCATTTCTTATGGACTTGCTCATATGGTGACAAGTTGCTGTGACACTGCAAACAGACATCAAGGGAGAGGTGATGAAAATAAAAATGGTGAAAGGGAAAAAATGTGACTAGAAGAAAACACTTGTGGAAGGTATGCTGATTTTAACAGAACACTATAAAACAATAAAAATAGGATTTTAAAATGAAAACATTGGCAAACACTTAAGATGAATCTATCAAAATCTATAGCTCCTTGTTTATAAACTTTAACACGGCATTTTAAAGAGATCTCAATATATTATTTTGATGTGATATTGATACTTATTGATGCTGGTGAATTGACTTTGTGGTTGGAAATATCAGGGGGACAATCAGGAAGTAAAAGACAAAGAAACCATGATCTTGTCACTTTTATTCAGTGCACTGTGGCCTTTTCAGCTTCATGACTGAGGTCAGATCAAGCATTTGCCAATCTGCAAGTCATTGTAGGAGACTTTCTGTTTTGGTTCTGTGTCTAATAGAATCACTGGTTTCAGGGGATCTCTCTGTAAAATCCTTGAGAACAAACCAAGGGAGAGATGAAACCTGGCCATGGTTATTAGTGCTTGTGAAACACCCACAGTGACAAGATTCGGAATGGCTTGCTGATCCTGGGGAGCTTCGAGTTTTTCTTTCTTTTTAAGGACTAAAACAGCTGTTGAAGATGGAGGTACTCTGTGAGCATGACTCAAGCCCATTAGTGTGTGAAGAGGACAACCAAGCCAGATCCTATTTTTGCCACAGTGTCACATTTGCTGAGTAAAGATGCAGCATATACCTGGTAGTTACAAGATGGGGAGTCACTTTTGTGAACTGCTTTATATTATGTCATTCTAGGAAAAGAGGACTTCAAAGATTTGCTCTGGTCTGGATAAACATACATACTTCTACCAAGTTATATATAACACTTTCCACGTTACTGGAACAGTATTTTATGTGTTGGACTGTTCTTTGATAACCACTTAGCTTCAGTAATTTTATTTATAGTTTTTATAAGTCATCAATATTCCCTTCAAGCATGCATACATCTTGGGAGAAAGTGAAAATGAAACAGGAAACAACAAACTGGCACACAGTAAGTATGAATAGCTTTTGATTTCCCCCTCAGGCTTAAAGAAAACATGCATATCCACATATTTTAACAAAGTCACTGCTCCAAATAAGGAATTTTATCGTTTTCAGAGCCTTTTTCCCTCCAAAGCAGCCTTCTTTGTGCCCTCTGGTGGTAGATGTGTAAACGTATGCAAAGTGAAGTAGAAAGGGATGCCTTTTCTTTTTTTCCTCCTTTGGTCCCTAATGATTCAGCATCTCAATATCTAAATACCGACGACTGCCCACAGGCATGCTTCTTGAAAACTCTTACACAATTGAGATCAATACATTTTCAAGCACATTAAAATTATGTACTGGGTAAAAATAGAGTCTGCTACTTAGGCAGCTCTATGAAAGTTCTTAGGTGACAAAATTCTGTTTTATCATGATTCATAGGGTCCATTTGTCTGGGATTTTTGTTTGTTTGTTTGTTTGTTTTGTTTTCCATTGAAGAAAAATAGCCACATTTTTTTGTTTTCCATGAAATACATTTTTCTCCTTAGAATGTGTTTTATGAAAACCTTTCTGAATTGCTGCATTAGTCTGCAAACTATTTCTTGCTTAGTATTGACCAATGTCATTGCAGAGCTGTGTGCAAGAGAAGCCTGTCTTGTTTAACTTAGAAAGAATTGGCTCTGGTCAAAATACCCTAATAGACAGGTCCTGCTGTCAGTGCACTATTAAGCATCTGCTGGGCTGGTATTCGATTGCTAGTTTGTTTTCCTCCTAAAGCACCACTGGTCTTCTTTGCTGGACACCTCTATTCTCTTATATGAGCACAACTGATTGGGCAGCAATGGGCTCCTTCTTGAAACCAAACAAACTACAACTGCCTTTGGGATCTTTGAAGCTGCATCTGAGAAAAAGAATAAATCACTTCTAGGAGAGGAGAATATGATTTCCATATACTTGTGGAGCTGATGATGTCCACTACTACTAGTTTTAGTATAAGGCAGTGAGACAAGGAGTGGAAAAGTTGCTCTGGCAGTGTACAAGCCCTAGTTTCTACTGTGTGAGCTCACAGGACTTCCCATAGCCCTACCTTCCTGTCGTGGTTGCTTAATCCACCTTGGATTTGGTAAACCAGTAGCTTACCAATAGTTTGCTTAGGTTAACTTCAGCTTGAACTTGTTTTATATCACTTTTTTTCAAACTAACAAAAAGATGCTATGAGATGTGTTGTCTGTTAATACATTTTCTCAAAAACCAATGTATAGAGCAAGCATCAACAGAGAACTTGGAGGCAGGTTTCTGCTGGGATGGTGTGATCTAAAGCTGGCACCATCAGCTTGATGTTGCCTTGACACTTGTGGATAGTGAAATTGGCTTGAAATTTTTACTCTGTTCTGTTTAATCTTGCCTAGAGTCATCTTTTTCTTTGTGCCTCCTTAGCAGTAATCAAGTTCTCATGCTAGAGTATCACCTTGGGACATATGGGATCATGAAAAGGGTTAACTTCTTTGGATTATCATTTGTCATTTGAAATCTGATTGCTCAGCATTTTATATAATTTAATGCTGTTTGTCACATCAGCCTTACAAATATTATCAGTATAGCAAATATTATCATTAAAACAATAATACATTTCTCTGATTTCAACTGATGATAACTATCACATATTAATTATAGAAAAAATACAGTCAAAATCTAGGATAAAAGGTCTTTTTAACATACTCAACTTTTACCAAATATTTGTGAAAGACATAGAAATTAAGCTCTGGAGGGCATCTTGGTAATCACGTAGCCCATCACCTTCACGTCAAAAATACCACAATTCATACTCAGGCAAGTGTGTTGATGCAAGTACTTTCTGGAGAGTACCATGGGGTGCTTTTTATGTTAGTGTCCACCCTTGCCTTCAAACATGCCCATAGGAACTTTTGGGTGCACTGACTAAATGAACCACCCAGCCTGGCTGTGAAAGAGAATTCTGCACACTGGGAAATGAGAACCATTTTCATCTTACTGTGTATAGTAATCAACAATTAAAGCACAGAATACTCAGGAAAATTTTAGATTTTAAGTTAGATCACAGCTTCCAAAGCAATTACATAGCAATTGGAAGCTATGATCTAACTTAAAATCTAAAATCTAAAGTCTAAAAATTTAAAAAAAGGTTTGCTGCATAAAAATATATCAATTGCACTCATTTTCCTAAGTTACTATTTATGGCAACTCTTGTGTTACACAATAACAAATATACAATGACACAAACCCTCTTGAGATTTATTACCAAAAATCAGCACACCCTGAAGAATGTTGTAATTCTTTTCAGGAGAAGCGTCCTTCTCTTGAGTGCTATTTTGCATTGGTAACACACCTGCTGCTCCTGCGCTGACCTTGGATGGCAGCCATCCAGCTCTGTACTGTGCTTCCATGTACATTTGTAGGCTAATTTCTTTAAGTCTCACATCCCAACTAGTAATGAAAATGTAAGGAAGAGCCTGGGGATGCTGAGGACAGAGCACAACAGAGTGGAGGTCTTAGTGAGGTTTCCTATTGCTGGGACACAATACCTGACATCTACTGGCTTAACTCAACAGTTCAGAGAGTTCAATTCATAGCTGGCTGACTCCAAGGCAGGATCATCACTGTGGTATGGAAGAGCACAGGTACTTAGTTAATGTTGGCTGGGGAGCAGAACAGGACAGTACCAGCTGAAGAGCAGGGCATGGACCATTCAACTAACCAGCCAGCTTCCTTGACTCACCTGGAGACACCCAGAAGTGTGCTCCACAATTCCCCTAGCATAGTGGTTCTCAACATTTCTAATGCCGTGACCCTGAAACACAGTTCCTCATGTTGTGGTGACCGCAAACCAAAAAATAGTTTTGGTGGCTACTTCAAAACTGTAATTTTAGGGCCCAGCAGGATGGCTCAGTGGTCTAAAGTGCCTGCTTAGGAAAGCTTAGGTGGCTGCAGGGACTGCGGTTCGATCCCCAGCACCACATGCTGCACCAGCTCTGCCCTCAGGGCAGGCTGAGCCGGCCATAAAACTAATAAACAAACAAACAAACAAAAGTTTTGAAACAAGAAAAAAAATAAATAAATAAAAATTAAAAATTAAAAAAATCACAAAACTGTAATTTTGCTATAGTTATGATTTGGAATGGCTTTAGGCGACCCCTATGTTTTGGTCATTTGACACCCACCAGGGTCACGACCCACAAGTTGAGAACCGCTGCCCCAAAGCCAACCAGTTTGATTCTCCATCCTAATTGTCACAAAAAACACACAGGTTGATTTGTATGATCAGGCTTCTTATGTCACTTGAAGATTTGCTTCTATGGCAAAGGATAGCCCAAGGTCAAGTTGAAGCTGCTTCTCCCCTGTTGCCCCAGCCCAAGGCCTAGTTCCTGAATTGAGGATCTTATTCACCAGGACTCAGTCTTTAAGGGGTTGGCAATGAGGCTATCATTCTTTTCAGGCAACACCTCATCCATTAATATAATGTCTTTCCAAGCATTTTGTGTTACTAGACCTAAAGGATAGAGGTTTGATGGCTATATGTTCACTAGGTAAACCAAGACATTTTTAGAGTGAGATTAGAATTTATTAATATTATAGCCACCACACCAAAGATACTGAGATACATGTTTTATCCCTTCAAAGTGGAATGTTAACAGTCCAGAACAAGTTGCTTGAGTTCATCATGCTTAACTTCATTGCTTTTGAAGTCTTCCCATTTAAGGTAAAAAAAAAAAAAAAAAAAAAAAAAAAAAAAAAAAAAAAAAAAAAAAAAAAAAAAAAAAAAAAAAAAAAAAAAAAAAAAAAAAAATTGGAGTTTTAGCTGGAGGAATATTTCAGTAGAATGAGCACTTCCCTGGCAAGTGCAAGGGCCTGAGTTTAATCCCAAGTTTAAAAAAGGAAAAGAAAAATGGAGTTAGTCTTGTTAAGTGCATATCAAATACATGATCAAACCTCTTGATTATTCATTATCCATTGTTACAGAAAACTCCAAAGCTTAGACACAAAGATTTACTCTTTAGTCCTTTTGCTCAAAATTTTAATTTGCCTATCCATAGTGTATCTGCAGAGAACAAGGTTGCAGTTATTTTTGTGGAGACAGCAAATGCTATCTGATCATGAATTTTGGCTCTCGATCTTTGTCTGTTATCTCAATTTAGCCTTCAGCCGGGACAGATGTTTAGAGCAAAATAGCTTGTATGTAAAAACATTGAGACCACAGGAAAAAAATATAAAATTCAAGTTTATTGAGGAATGCTCAATAGAGAGGGGTGTTGCAGTAAACATTGTATGACTGCATAATAGCAAAAGGAAGCAGCAGTCTTAAGATTTGAAAATTGGATTGGGGTAGAGGTGACTTTGTTGCTGCTTCTAAAGTATAATAGACAGCTAGGCAGCCCAGCCTTTTTTTTTTTTTTTTTTTTTTTTTTTGTCTTTTTGAGGCAGGGTCTCACTGTACAGTTCAGGCTGGCCTTGAGCTCACTTTTGTAGCCCAGGCTGGTCTCGAACTTGCACCGATCCTCCTGCCTCATCCTCCCGAGTGCTGGGATTACAGGCGTGCACCACCACATCTGGCTAGCCCAGCCTTCTTACAGATTCTTATCATTGTTACAGATGTTGTGTATGTTGACTAAATAATCTAATTCCCAGGTTTTACCCATGTGTGGCAGACAGAACGTGTACAGCTTTGGATGGCTGTTGACCTTTTATGTAGAGTAAGCCAAATGTGTAAGCATGCTGACGTGAACACATATGGGAAAGGAAAATTGCCTCTCTTTGCTAACTGTAGACAGTAAATTTTTATGTTAATATCAATTGTCTGTACTTTTGGGTTATTTCCTATGTCCAAGCCTGTGGACTCACTTTATGGATATCAGTTTACTTTACGTAGAATTTATTTATTTAATTTGTGGGCTGTTTTGTAGCTAGGCTGGCTGCCCATATTGATCCTAGGGGAATTAATTCTTCCAAGAGGACCATTGTCTATGCTATAGTGCAATTAAAGCCTTTTGAATAAGGGAGCTCATCAAAGCAACATGTGGGTGTGCTGGACCTGATTACTTTTCCCTGAGTTATTGCTGTTGCTAATTATGGGAGGTGGAATGGTTACCATGAGCTCTAACTTGTAATAAGACCACCTGAGGTCAACTCGAGCTCTGCCACCTAAGTATCTTGGACATCCAAGTTCAACTCTCCATGCCACAGCTTCTTAGCTTATAAAGTAGGGATAATTATGGTAATAATAGTAGCTACTTCCTGGGGTTGCATGAGAATTGCATGATTTAAAATACATATAATGGTTAAACCAATAATTAGAGCCTAGTAATATCAGCAATCAGTTCTGCAGTTCAGATATGAATGGCATTCTATTGTTAAGGTAAAAAATGACAAAGTAGAACAATGCATTCGAAAATGTCTTCGACTCTGGAGTCCTGGGTTATATAATTTAATATTATCAGAGATGATGCTTTCAAAGGAATATAACACTATAAAGAAAATACCTTGAGACATGTAGAGTAAGTGAAAAGATGTACAGGCAAATTCTTGTTTAAAATCCCATGCGGATTGAGTTTAACTTCCCACACATGAACAAATTCTGTTTATAGGTGCTGTTCCAGCTATCATAGAGTTCATTATACAGTTGCCATCCTAAGTCCTACAATCCTGTTTGCTTTTATCTGCTTCCATGCTGCTTGCCTTAAAAACAATCAACTGAAGGAACTTAGAGTGAAAATTCAAAATTGAAATCACGTAAAGATTTCTTTTCTGCAAATGTGGTTTTCATCCATAAGACACATGGACGCTAAATGATACTGACTTTTCTCCCAAAAGAAAGGAAACTTAATTTGCAGAAATGACTGGATCCCATGGATGAGCTGAGTCAGGTAAAATAATTTAAAGGGATAAAATTTCATGTTCATCCACCTCATTCTCTTACATGTGGAGACCATTTATAGGTGTTTTCTTGTGTGATTTGATGAAGAAACTTAGCCAAGTTTACATTGAAAAAGGGCAAACTTAGTGTAGAAACAACCAGGAAATATTTTTAACAACTGAGATGGTTTTGCATTTAATTAAAAAATCTTTAAGTCTACTTGTAAATGAATAACCAACACATACTTAATTTGAAATTCCTCCATGGCACATGACCTTTCAATCATCACTTATGGGTACTGAAGTCTTTATATGGTTGAGTTGTAACAGGGCACCCTGGACCTTGAGTCCAGCTTGTAACTTGAGAGGACATTTGTCATGTTACACGGTGAGATTATTTTTCTCAATTTCTATGTCTACCTGTTTAAGACTATTAACTTTATGTGTAGTCAGATTTGAATGTAGGCTGAGTAGGACTTGTTGCTCAGAATTATTTTCACATGCAGTGTCATACATGCTTGTCTGTGTGGGCTGGGTGACCACAGCACTCTTTTCTTATGTACCGTCCTCTTTGCATCTCATGAGGACAGAAATATGTGTATCTTTCTCTGCAGCACAGGAAAAGCACACAGATTTCATCAGTTAATACTGCTCAAGGCTCTTCTTTTCCAAGCTTTAGCAAGATGGAAAGAGGCATAAAAGATGCACCTAAACTATGATTTCTATGGCTAGAAATCATAGCTCACTCTCACAGTTTGTAACCCTATTCACAGTGCATAGCATCTGCCTTGACTTTTTTTGTGTTTGATGTACAATACCTAGCCCAGTGTCTCGTAAGAAGCATGTATACAACATACATGTTTTAATGCCATAAATATAGCACGAGGGAAGATGAAATGCACTGAATTTGCTGATTGTGTTTGATTTTTTTATTTCAGACATTTGCTAAATTTGTGTGATTTTTAGAAAGAGATCAAAGAAAGTGTGCTGGTTTTTCCAGAATAGATGGCATGAAAGCATGATAATGATCCACCTCTCAGCACACAGTCTATGCTCAGAGTGATGTATTATTGCTACATGGAAGAGAAATGGAAACTGAAAGCATTCTTTTAACAATTTCAAATTAAGGGCTCTATGAGATAATGCAACTCTTTTAATTCAATTGTCAGTTCACTATAAATAGATATAAAATTTTGGGTCTGTTATAGGCAGATTTTCAACTCCGTGCATCATGATTAATAGATTAGGATGAATATATTTTGATTTCCTTGGGAACTGTTGTCTTCTCAATTTCTGTTTCTATATGTCGTTACATATTATTCCTTTTAGAAAGTTTTGGCGTAGTATTCATATATACATAGAATATCGGTGTGTCAGAATATAAATTATAACCTGTTTCAATAATTCTTTTGAAAGTTTAACTATCTCTTCAAGTGTAAATCATCTACTAAATATAACTTTGTGTTTGCATGTGTTTAATTAGGAGAGGCTACTCCAACCTGCTCACGTTATTTTACATTTTATGTAATAACTATGATCAAAGAGCTATTTGAAATAGTTTCCAGATCAAAATCAGCATGGGCATAGAATCACAATAGTACAAATAATTTTGTTTAAAAAGCATTTCTATTAAAATATAGTACTGTTTCGGTGAGAAATTGTTGGTAGAAGATAAATGTGTTGAGGAGGAAAATAATGGCCAGCAGTCCATCCAATTATAACTGTGACAGTGAGGTAGAAAAGCCGCCTGTTTTGATGGCTTTAATAACAGATGTTTCTAAGCTCCCTGCTGCCTATGTTTTCAGGGACAAATGTAACTGCTCAACTGGAAGTGTGTTCAGGCCAACAAAACACCTGAAAGTCTTTTTACAGCTCAAAAAGTGTTTATACATCCTGTTAGGTTAAAATAAGAGAGAAGAAATGTTACTTAAAGTAAAAAAAAAAAAAAAGAAAGAAAAAGAAAAAAAAAACCTCTTAAGAGAGAGAGCTAATTATAACTTTTCTCTCCTATTATTTTATTTTTACTTTTATTTTTTGTGGGACTGGGATTTGAACTCATGACTTTGCACTTGCCAGGCAGGCACTTGTGACATGGAGGTATCTCCCCAGCCCCTTTCCTGTTATTTTAAAAAAATTAATGTTTCTCTTCACACACATTGATTTCATATATTTAGTGTGTGGCATTTCAATACACATATGTAATGTGTAATCGTCAAATCACTTCATTTAAATGAAGACATTGCTAGTACCCATATCTTCATCTGTCTCTCACCTGCTTCTTTAGAATGAACCTCAGATTGATTTAATTATATCCTCTATTTATTTATTTATTTATTTATTTATTTATTTATTTAGTTTTGTCTTTTTGAGACAGGGTCTCGCTATGCAGTTGAGGCTGGCCTTGACCTCACTTTTGTAGCCCAGGCTAGTCTCGAACTCACACCAATCCTTCTGCCTCAGCCTCCTGAGTGCTGAGATTACAGGGGTGTGCCACCACGCCCGGCTGCTATATCCTCTATTTAAAAGCACTGAATTAATATTTGTCTTTGCCAAGTCTTACTTTTATCTCTTTCTACTTACAATGTTTATTTTCTTCAATGTTTACACATTAGAAGTCCTAAGCATATACCAATATGTAGTGCTTTGTATGTTCTAAGTGTACAAAACATCATTATGCTAAAATTTTGTCTTTTTTCTTTCTATGCTATACATTTCTGATCTCTACATGTGCTTTGCCCCTGCGGCATGGTACTTTATAGTGTACTTTTACCTTCTCCTATAATTCTTCCACCTAGCGATGGATGCTGTGTCTTCAGCTCAACTTTGTTTAAAAAGAAGGCCAGAACAAACATTCCTACCTAAACCTCCCACCAGATCTTGTGAGAATATCTCTGAGAACTATATCCAGGAGTTGAGATTATCTTAAGGCAAGCAAGGTCTTAATTTCATAAATCCTTCAAATTTGACTCCGAATGAATATATAACCTTATATCTGCAAGTACAAGAGAGTTCTTGACATATTCGCTTTCCTAACAGATGATAATATTGACCTTGCTAATTTCCACTATTTTGATGGGACTATGTCATCACTTTGGTTTTTTGTTTTTGTTGTAATTTGTATTTCTGTGATCACCAGTGAGTATTGAGAGAAACATCAAGTAAGATATGGAAATATTCTAATTGAAAATCGAAAACAACCTGTATAAAAAACAGGTCCTATGACCTTCAGTGTTATAGGATTTTAAAGAATGCTGGTAGTCTGAGTTGTGTTTGATTAAGTTTTTGTAGTTTAAAAGGGACTGAAATGTATCTTTCTAGGATAGTTTTGAGGAAAAAAAAAAAAGAAAAACACTATTATAGGCCAGTAATACAAGTAAGATCACGAAGATGAGAGTTGAGATATGTCTCAGAGCCTAAGAAGACCAGGCTGGGAAAGCAAAGAACACTGTAGGAGGCAACATTATCTTTCAACTGGAAGGCAGAAGGCACATTTAGGTAGCATGCCAAACAGTGGGAGATGTTACTGTTTCTTTGTATGATTGCACCTGCTTTTTCTACCTCCCTGGTTTGGACACATGATGGTCCCATGATGGAGATTGTTATAAATTGTATACAGATGTCCCCACAAAGCTGCATGTACTTATAGGTAGAGTTTTCAGAGCCTGCTGGATCTAGGTTGCATGATATTGAGTTTAAGGGTGTGTGGTGTTAAATTACTCTACGGACTGGAATTAGCATTGTTCTATGTGTGGCTGAATGGACTTAATAAAAAGAAGCTCCATCCTGGATGTGGGTGGCACCCAAAGGGCTTATACTCCAATGCAATAAAAGCAAAAGGGAGCCTTGTGGCAGCTGACTGCTTGTTGCTTCCTGCTTGCCATGCTATGGGCTGTTTCTCCCGCATGAACCCCTCTTCCACATCACCATGCCTTGGAGCCAGACAACTGTGGACTGAAATCTCTACAAACAATGAGCCAAAATAAACATTTCCTGCTTTAACTTCTGAGGGGTCAGGTATTTTCTCTTAGCAAGGAAAACATAACTGAGACCAGGGCCAACCCCAGCCTAAGAAATATTTACAAGTAGCAAAAATGCTGGCCTTCACCAGTAAACATCATGGACCCTGTCCACGTTCACCACATACTAGAACTTTATGCAGTATCCTATCCCCAAACAGTTAGAAGTTCTGGTCATATATTTGCCATTCCAGTACTATGTTATGTGCCATTGTTAGTAATTCTTTACTATCATAGAAACTTTTTCTTAGTTGATATCTTTGTATAAATCAACCAATTCAAATACTATGTGAGTTCTCTGAATTGATTGCAGGTTCATACATGTAATACACAACATTCTGGCCTCCAAGTTGGACTCATGATTTGATTTGAATTTTGGGATGTTGTTTTGAAATATTTAACTTAATTTTAATTAATTTTTAATTGATTTTCTGAATATTTAATTATACTTTTTGTTTTATGATTCATACCGTACCTCTGACTTGTAATGTACTTATAACACATGGTATGATATTTTCTTCTAGTATTAGGAACTTTAAAAATAAAAAAAAAATATAGGGGGTGGGGAAATAGCTCTGTGGCACAAGTACCTGCCTGGCAAGTGCAAGGTCATGAGTTTGAACCCTGGTCCCACCAAAAAAATTAAAAAAAAATAAAAAAATATA
Organism: Myocastor coypus; assembly: GCA_004027025.1. Lineage (NCBI taxonomy): Eukaryota > Metazoa > Chordata > Mammalia > Rodentia > Myocastoridae > Myocastor > Myocastor coypus. The sequence goes on from PVJA010001919.1 coordinate 45,643, forward strand.
GATACGTATGCACAAGAGAGTTAGGATAGATACACAGCTACTTTGTCTTAGTTAATTGAGAATAAAAGTTTGTACTAATATTACTTAGGCAAAAAAAAAAATTAAAAAGGAATGCTGGCCCTCTGTCCTAGTTTGTCAGCTTCCTACTTGTCAAGATTTACCTTCATTACCTGCTGAGGTGGGCTGAAAAAGGGACAAGCAAAGAAGGGTGTTCATGTTTGTATGGAGAGGCCAGAGATATGTTAATTAAATACTTCTGTTTTTTTATTTCATTAGATTTGAGTCACTTTATTTACTTTTCCTTTTTAAAAACAGTTTATGTTTTTAGTACACACCTGCAGCTGATAAAGATCCCCCTCACATGGGGCACTGGTACACACGTGCAGTACTTCCCCTTCTCCTCCACACCTTTAGAACACAATGCAGACACCTACCTAGATTCTGCCTTAGGTAGTAGTTCTACCTAAACAATAAGGATGGGAATGCACATTGTTCACTATTCTGACACAATCATACCCTGCACATAGCCTTTCAGTGAAAACCTTTAAAACACTGTCCCTGTCACTTTAATCGGCAGATACAATGGACCTATCTCTGAGACTAATGAGTGTTGCTCTTCCCTAAAAGCTTATCAACCTCACACCCTCAACAAAATGACCACTTAAATACCTTAAGTAAAGACAAGAGAACATATTTGAAGATCTCATCTTAGGACTCATGACTTTCCCTTATACCCTACTGTCCTCCCTACATATTTCCTACTTCTGCTCAGTAGAATAATCGTTTCCTAAATGCATCTACAATCTAATTCTTCAAAGTTATTACTATGTCCAGTGGCATGGCAAAAGGAGGATTCAACTTATAGGTAGAAAAAAGGTCTTTCATTTGAGGCAGTATGGATTTAGAAGACCAGAATAGTAGGTGTTCCAAGCATGGTTTTAGTATTACACATTGCTGTCTTCCGTGTAGTTGCTTAGCTGACATATATCACCATATAGAGTTAGTCAGGGTGAGAAATCTACAAATTAACTGCTAGCTTCAAAAGCCTGACGGATACTCTTAGGACTATTGCCTTAACCATCTTGTGCATACATATTTATGGTTTTGCCCCTGCCATGTTTCCTAACTTTTCTCCTAGTTCTCTCTCTGTTGTTTAATTCTTAAGTTCTCACTTTCCATTTAACTTTGTTATACCTTTCAATCTTTGGTTTGTTTTTTTTTTTAAATTCTTACACGAGGGATGCTCTACAATATTTACACATGTGGGTCAGGTTTATTTCACTTATGAGTATATCTTCACGTTGCATCCACTCATATATAAAGGCTTCAACTTTATTATTTTTTATAGCTGAGTATTACTCCATTGTATAAAAACACCACATCTTTTTCATCCATTCTTCAGGTGATGGGCATTTTGACTTTTTCCGAGATTTGGCTATCATAAATTGTGCTGCTATAGGGGCCCGGCAGGATGGCTCAGTGGTCTAAAGCGCCTGCTTAGGAAAGCTTAGGCTGCTATAGGGACCGCGGTTCGATCCCCAGCACCACATGCTGTGCCAGCCCTGCCCTCAGGGCAGGCTGAGCCAGCCATACAAATAAACAAAAGTTCTGAAACAAGAAAATAAAATAAAATAAAATAAAATAAAATAAAGTGCCAAGTCCAATTTGCAGTTTAAAAAAATAAATTGTGCTGCTATAACCATAAGTGCACATGTATCACTATGATATGATGTTTTCAGTTCTTTTGAGAAATTCCTGGTAGAGGCATAGCTGTACTGAATGGGCTTTTCAGTCCTATCTGCTGATCTGTAAAAGGCTCAAGTTAACAACTTCTGATATTGCCAGTTCTGCAGATAACTCACTATTATTATGGAGTATTGGACTGTATTGGATTATTTTGCCAAAGACATGTTCCTACAGTATTGGAATGGCAAGAGAATGCCCATCTCTGACCACCCCCTCACCAAAAAAAAAAAAAAAAAAAAAAAAAAAAAAAAAAAAAAAAAAAAAAAAAAAAAAAAAAAAAAAAAAAAAAAAAAAAAACCAGAAAAGGGGGATATAAATGAAGGACCATTTTGTAGTGATTTTAAAAATATGTGTGTATCTACATATACAGAGTAGTTAGTATAGATATACAGTTACTTTCTCTTAGTTCAATAAGAATAAATATTTGCACTAATAGCGCTTAGACAAGTTAGACAAGATATCATATCTACATCTTGTACTCTGAGTAACTACTATGAAGACAACAATATGCAATGTATTAATTATTGGAATTGCCCTATTAACCTCTTTGAAAATTGTCTTATTCCTGTTTCATTCTCATTAAAATTAATTTTTTAATAGATTTTTCTTCTGCTGACTTGAAAATAGGAACGTTATTCTGAATTATTGAAATAGGCCCATCATAGATGCAGCAATCTTTATAATTGAATGACGTAGGCAGAGGTGGCCAGAGTAGCATGAATCATGAAGGCTGAAACCACAGCGTCTGCAGAGATGGAGGGAAAGCAGTGCAGGCCAGAGGTGCAGGAAGCCTGTTTCACTGGGGACAGGAAGGACACTCATGTTCCCTAAAGCTCCCAGGAGGAAGACAGTCAGTCCACTAATGCTTTGACAGTAGCGTAATGAGACTCGTTTGAACTTTTTAAAAAATTTTTATTAATTTTAATAAGAAAGAAATAACAATGAGACTGTTTCAAAACCTGTTACTAGGACAGCCACAATAATTAATACAAAGCATATTGTTGTCTTTATAGTCATTGTTCAGAATACAAGATGCAGACATAACTTTTCTAAACACTATTAGTACAAATATTTTTTCTCATTGTACTAAGGGAAAGTAGTTGTATGTATAGTCCAATATTCCATGATAGTAGTGGGTTATCAGAATAACTGGCATTGTCAGAAGCTGTTGACTTAGGCCTTTTACAGCTCACCATATTAATTTGGCTTCACTTTTTATACATCGTGGTTAAACTTTTCTGCTGGGTGGGTGAGTCCAAGTTAAAGCAAGACCTATAGAACAAAACATGTAACTTTTGTGTCTCCCAAGGTCAGTCAAATCCCCTCAGGATTTACCTTGAAATTATGCATAGCATTCTGTAGAACTTTTGTCAGTGTCGGCCATCTGGATGAGTCACAGCCATTGCTTGACCAATTTGCTCTTTATGAAAGCCTGAGAGAATGTTTTCTCTCAAAGTTATTCTTCTTAGGCGCACAATACATCATCAATCCCTTTCCTCTGTGGCCCCATAATCTCCTTGAACAGAAAATTTGGAATACCACTGAGTGATAGGATGTTATAGTACAGGTCCTCTTATGTCCAGAGTCCTCACTCAACTGCAGAATTTCATGATGACAAAGCCAATCATTTGGACTTCTAACCTCTAAAACTGTCAATTATACATTGTGTGGATTTAGACTACTAGATATGTGATATTTTGTTCCAGGAATAAGAGGAAAGTAATGCAAATACTCTGTCTTTTGAGAGTTCCGTAAGTAGATTTTGATACTCCAGCAGAATAGATTTGAAATAAGGAATTTGGTTTGCCAGATTGTCTCTTAATTCTTTATTAGTGATTTTTCATTGTATACAGTCCTCTGATACCTTCCCACAGACCAACTATCATGCCTAGACCGTAAGCGGTTGAGGAGTAGAAATACTCACATAATGCACATTCTTTATTAGTGAGAGAGATAAAAATGTAATTCACATGGCTCCATTCTCATATCTATTTTCCACAAGTTTGGGTTAAATAAGATAGCCAATGCTAGGTTCAGTGCTTTTCCACTATATAAATAGAGCTACATTTCCATGAAATTATTAATGAGCCTCTGTGTTTCTGTGTTTAATCAATGTCCCCAGAAATCAGTTCAACATGCAATGAACAAGTTCTTTAGATACGGGTTGTAATATTCAAATTGTAAGGGAATTTGACATTTTTAAAAAGGCAGCTTTTGCCAAAAGAATGCCATTGGTCTCTTCCAAATCAAAACACTTCTAGTTTGAAGAGAGCTTCTCATGTTTTCATTCCTGTTTAAGTTTAAGAGAACTTAAAGACCAAATCCATGGTTTCTATACTTCTTGTGTCTCTTAGTTGCTGTGCATTCAGACTGTCAGCTCATGCTCATGGGAAAGTGAGGACAGGGTTTCCCCAGTCTCTTATTGCAGTGTGTTATGAAACTTATCTTTGGTTTAATTATTATTTTTTTTTTAAATTTCACGTGTTTGGTACCACACAAGTCCGACTTGTAGTGATTCTCCTATTTCAGCCTCTGCCACACTGGGATTACAGACATGCATCACCTTGCCCAGTCTTGGTAACTTGCTCAGCACACCTAGGGCAGGGCCTCCATGGCATACAGAACTGGGGATCAAACCCAGGTCATTCCACTTGCCTAGGCAGACATTTAGATTGCTGAGCTATCTCTGCAGCCCTTATCTTTGCTTTAAAAAATTAGTGATTTTGATTTGGTAGAACTGATTCAAACTTCTGTTCAGTAGAACATGGGCTCACAGTCATATGAGGGTTGAAGAATCAGCTTTATTTCCTGTTAATATTGGTGCTGCTGGAATAAGGATGGCATCCCTCTTGCCTGACCTGTGTTCATTTGTCCAGCTTGATCTGGAGGCTGGTTTTGCTGAATAGGTGGCTTCCTTGTGACACAGTAAGGCTTAATGATAACAACCTTTGCACTTTCAACATTGCCTTCTCTTCAAGAAATTCTACCTCCTCGACACTTATGAGTTGATTGCTCCTGCAATCAACCTGTGCGCGGATGAGAGAATTGAGGCATGCGTGGGTCAATCAACTTGTCCACCTCTCCTTTCTTAGAATTAGGGTGTGATTTGCTACTATGCCATTTTATCCTTAAATTCTTTTCATGCATGTTTGAAGTATCATTGTGAATATGCTTTAAAACAGCTTGATTGTGCCTCACCAATTACAGTTACCACTGGGCACAGCAATCTCACTCTAGGATATATACCCAGAACAGAGACTTAGGCGCCAAGTGTCCAGTGCTTACTGCAGCATTGTTGACAACTTCCACATCCCAGAAACCATCCAGAGTCCCTCAACAGGCGAAGGAACAAATAAAATGTTGTATAGCCATCAAATAGAGCATTGTCCACATTATAAGGAGTTTCTCATATATGCTACAAGATCAACTAACCTTGAATGCATAACACTAAGCGAAATCATCCAGACACAAAAAGATAGAAATTGTATGATTCCATGTCCTGTTACATTTCTCTCATTGCTGAGACAAAATATTCAGTGTCCAAAGTTAAAGAAGAAAAGGTTTAATTAGCTCACAGTGTGTGATTTCAGTCCATCTTCCGCTGGCTCCAAAGGCACAGTGATACATGGAAGGAGACAACATTTCATGGCAGCAAGGGCCACAACAGCAAAAAGGGAGGAGCAGCAGAGAGCCAGCCTCTTGCCCTCCCTTATATTGCATGCAATATATATCTCCCCAGGGCAGATGGAACACTCATCCCAGCCCTGGACCATGAATAAATCACAGACTCTAGGAACCCACACCATGACTGAATGTCACTTTGGGTGGGTCATCCGGGTACAAACCACAGCACTTCATAGATAAGCAATTACTGGAAGAGGAAATGCCATGGAGCCTTAAAGAGATTGGAAGCTTCCAGAGTCAGGTGGGTTGGAAGAACTGGGAGCTAGTGCTGGTTGCTTCTGTTTTGGATGATGGGAAAGTTTTGTCAGTAGTTAGTGATGGGGACTGCAGAACAGTTTGAATCTGGTTAATTTAATATAATTGTACTCTTACGAGTGATTGTAATGAAGGCAGAGGGAAGAGTCAAGGTCTCTCAGGCTTGGATAAATATATAAATAATTCTGTCAAACTATTTGAGGGGTGAGAAAAGTCCTTCCTTCTGTGTTAAATTTCTCCCATTTTACTTAGTACAAAAAAAAAAAAAAAAAAAAAAAAAAAACCCTGTCAGTCTAGAAACTTGGTAAGTTTCCATTGATTACTCAACAATTGAACGGCCCTGGTTTTAGAGTAAGTAAAGCCTCATGTGGCATTATCCAAGCCTTTCTTCTTCTTGAGAGAATAATGAGATCATAGTGATCTCCATGTGGGTGGCCAACATTAGTGCTTTTTATAAAAAGCCACCTAGTTTTCCATCCTATACATTATACTTTCCTAGACTATTTTTTGTCCCAGATCTACATTTCTCATTTCTCACTCTACAGTGTTTTTTTTTTTTTTCACTTTTCTCTTAGTAACTCAGTTAATACTTCCAGATGGGATTGCTTTTTAATTTTCAGCAATTGTTAACTAATAGAACATTCTATTTTCCCCTCCCTTTGTGGCACAGATGTTGCTTCCCAGAACACCAAAAGATAAACATGGCCCTTGTTCTCATCCCTGTCCTAATCCTGTCCCCTGGGCTTTGGAGACTATGGCTGGGAAATACCTTCTATGAATGTAGAAATCAGGGTCTAAATCTGTATGTACTTCATATTCCACAAAAATGTCAAGACTCTATTAATGGCAGTATTTCTATTACTAGAACACATTCTTGTGCATGTTCTAGGTCCAAAATTCTGCATTAAACACTCTCACAATGACTAGTGTTACTTCATGGGTTGTTTTTGTTTTTGTTTTTTTTTCTGTGCAGGCCCTTAGAGTAATTCTTCAAATTAAATCCAGTTTGAGTTGCAGCATAGTGGAAGGGCACGAGAGGCACCAAAAATCACTGATCGTCAAAGCTCTTGGAGATATCAGCTATGTCCAATATAAAACATGCTTTGATGTAAGGAAATATAGGAAGTAGAGTGGGATAATGGCAAAATAAGGCTTCATATTGCTTAAACTTGGAAGTTAAATAAAGCTTGGACCACTTGGATTTATTATTATTATTATTATTATTATTATTATTATTATTATTATTGTATTTTAGGTCTACAGTGTCTTCAGGGTCTCATTACATAAATAGGACTCATAGAGCTCTGACTGTGTTCAACCTCCCAAGAGTTGGGATTACAGGCTCGCACCACCATGCGCAGCATCGAACGCCATCTCAGCATGCACTAGAGGTGGGGCCAGCTGCGCCTGCATCTGCCACAGCAGGCACTTTAATCTGCTGAGCAATTTGGCCAGCCTGATCGCTTGGATTTTTTTTTCTTTTTAAAAATTCTATTATTTTTAAAAATTTCATGAACTTTAGTGAGAAAGAAATAACAAGACAGTTTCAAAACAAGTTAATAGAACAGTTATAATCATACATTGCATATTGCGTGTCTTCATACCCTTGTATTTTTTGAAAAAAAGTTTATCAATACTTATTTTTATTTCACTCCTCAATATTCTAATTGTCTCTCTAGAAAATTCAATTTCTACTTAATCTTCCTCTGGATCAATTCTCATAGCAGCAGCATCATATGTATTTTAATTAGCTGCTAAAATGCTTTTCTCTAATATCTTCAAGTTTAATTTAATTATTGATTAACCCTGTGTTCTTCCTTTGACTCTCTTTGGAATTTCACTTGCGGACGTGCTTACAAGAAAAATGTAGCTTCTTCCATGTCTGGCTGCACATGACCTAGAAAATTTTGTTCCAGACCTGATTTGCTGACCTTCCCCAAGCCCTTGCGCCTGTCTGTGCATTACTTTTATTATCTCTGCAAATGAGCTACATCTCATGGGCTGTCTTCTTCATGGTTCCTTTTTACTGCCCGCCTATTCATCTGCCCATCTGTCTGTCCACCTATGATCTGATGGATCTTACCACTTCTCCATCTGTAAGTTCTTTGTAAATGCTTAGGAACGGATCCCAATTAATATAATTGATCAGTTAATGCGGAACACGAACAACTGAATTTTATGGGCGATTTCTTATCATCTATGGCTACAAGGTAGGCTCTGGGGCCAGGTAGCCTGAGTTCAAATTCTTGCTGTTTCTGTAACTTTGCACAATTTTGTCTAATTTTTCCTTTAGATTTTGGAATTGGAGAAAATATGAATACCTGCACTCTAGAGTAATTTGAAGGGTCAAATAATAACCAGGAAGCCTTTAAAATAGGATTTGAAACATCAGTACATGTTATTACTACTATTATTATTACTGTAAACACTTATTTCAAAATTAATTCTGTTACTGATTCTAAGACCAAACTACTCATTTTTTGCTGGAGCAAATGCCTTCTAGGGGACATAGCTTACTCTTTCTGTTGGAATCAAAGGCTGTGTTCTGACTTTCAGCTGTGTAAAATACTGCTCAGTAATCACCTTACACAGGGGCTGAAAAATATCCAATGGCCTTCACAGAGTGAAGCCCAAGATCTGGTCAGCAAGTCCCAGAAGAGGTAAACAAAGCTTTTGTCAGGGAACATGTGAAATGATTCACAGAACAGCCAGACAAATAATGCTCCTCCTGTCTGATTATCTGTAAAACAGGCCCTGATGGCTATGAATCCACGTGATCCAGGAGTATCTTGGCAGGAAAGCCGAAGGTCCCTGCTGAAGTCAGCGAGATGTGGTGGCGGCTAGAGGGTAGCTGAATGGGGCTCTGAATGGGTGGAATTTGAAGAGCCAGTAGGGTAGGTAATAGGAGAGTTCCAGTTGTGAAGACAACAGCTTGCTATTCCACTAGGAAATTAGCAAATTCTTGAATAAACAGAAGTCCTCAGACTGTTGGACAATACTTTGCTTGGGCAAATTGGAGAATGCAGTAAGTTATTTTTAAATGTTGATTTTAAATAGAAAACATCCCTAGAGAATAAAACTCATGACAATAGTGCAGCCTGTGAACTTATTGCAATCATTACAGTATTTCAGTCATTAATGAGTTCTTATTTTGCCTTGGTCAATTTACATTTTGTATTACTCCATTGAAATGTAAATTTGGAATGACAAAATAAGGTTCTCTATACCGAAACTAGTTTTCTTAGGCTTCCCACAAAGAACTATGTTATTTTTGTTTATCAGAGACTTTTAAGTTTGATAGTCAGTTGCTTTTAAGGAAGATGAAACAAAGCTTTGATTAGGAGTCCGATGACATTTACGCTCCATTAGTTGTGTTCCAAATACAAATTTTCCAGTACATTTCCAAAGTGAAGCCAAAGAAATACTTCTAAGACTTAAACAAGTATTTGGGCATATATGACACACACACTTTACAATGCTTTCCACAAAATATGATAGTATAAAATTTAATGTAAGCAAACTTCTATATTTTAAGTCTTTAACACAGTCATCTGCAGCAAAATATGATAATAAATGACAGCTAAATTTAAAATTTTTCATGAAATTAAGATTCCTCAGGCTAAGCTTTTTCTTCTGTAATGAGTTCTATCATGATTATTAGTAGTGAATAACGAATCAAAATGTAATTCTTCTATCAAGTTCTTCAGTGATACGTAGTCTCTTCTCGTATGCCTCTCTTATTCAGATGTATAGAGTGTGGAATAGAGAAGGGTATGGTCCCTTAGGCAAAGGAGACTTTGCCAATAGCAAATGAATGTTTTTTTCCCTTTTCAGATTTCCCACCTTCAGACAAACACCTTCATTTGCCTATGCAGGAGGAGAAGCCACTTGGGCACAGGGGCCTTGGCATGCAGAATGGACATGACAACTCACTGGCAGAACTGTCTGCGGCAAATCCATTGTAGAAATGAGTTCCAGAGACAGAGCACTGGCCTCTAATGGCCTCAAGCTACTCAAGTCTGTGCATGTACTCTGGGGTGCACATTTCCTACTTTAAGGATCTCTTCCCTGTGTATTCTTCACAAGGCAATGTTGTATTGTAATTTCAAGTCTCTTCTGGATTTTTCAGTATTAATCCAATGTCAAAAGAGCTACATTGCGCTGCAGTTCTACAAGAAGCTTCATGAACAGTAGGTGAGGAACAACCTTTGGGATACACATCTGCACCACTTCCAAAACTATTTTCTCATCCGGGAAAGTCACTGTTAAATCACTGTTAAATCTTTTGGTAAAAATCATTGTTCGACTAAGTCTCTTTGTTTTACTCTTAGTTGTGCTTGGTACCAGTTTTTAATCCATCCAACAAAGTTCTCTCTGGCAGACTTCAACCCCTTTTAGAACAACTGACATGTTGATGCCATTACACCCATGCTATGGACGTTATTCACAATTGCCGATTGCCCTCTGCCTTGCCTCTCTGCTGTACTTTTGGACTCTAAGTTTCCTAGCTTGTTATCTCTTTCCCGTTCTCCCCCAGTCTTTTCACTCATGTAATGGTTCACGTGTTGTGTCAACTTGAGAAGTTTAGAAATTTAATAAGTGACTCGACAGGGTGCCAGGATCTTCACTTCATAAACTTTGTCCTCTTGTGCAAGAGGAGGGCAGTGAGATTGGGTGAGTGCTACACCTGCCCTAGGGTGGGTAGCCTGCAGACATACAAAAGAGGAAAAGAAGCTTGCTCATCCCTCTCTTTGTTCTTGTTGCTTTTGCTGTCTCCTGTCCTCTCGAATTGCAGTCCCTCACACACCATTCTGCCTTGGAGCCAGCTGAGTGTGGACTGAAACCTCCACAAACTGAGTGAAGTAAACCTTTCCTTCATTTTAATTATGGTTGTTGGGTATTTTGTCTCAGCAACGAGAGAAATTAATAAGAGCTCAGTTCACTACTGTTTAAATGTGTTCCTATGGACACATCTGTCAGGCTCTGATTTAAAGATTATGCCATTTGCATCCTCTTCCCCCAATGCTTTTGTTTTTTAATTGGTTGATTTTTGTAAGACATAATAATTACTTTCATTTCATGGGTTTGAAGAATGTCATGAAATGGTCAGGACATCTGCTCCTTGATCGCTTCTGATGCCCTTTCTTCCTTTCCACTCTCTTCCTCTCTCCTTCCATCATACTCTCTCCCAGAAGCACAATGCCTGTATTTCAGTCTCTTCTGTCTTGTCTTGATTGTACTCTATTTTATTGATAGTTTTGTTTTCTTATAGAAGCCATGTAATATGTGAACTGTGTTTCTGCACATTAACAGTTATCATTAACATCACAGTCTGAAGATCTGCTTAATTTTCCCCCAATGACTCCAACTCATCCTTTATGGCTGAGGAATATTCCATTGTGTGTGTGTGTGTGTGTGTGTGTGTGTGTGTGTGTGTGTGTGTGGCATATGTTTATATTTTCTTTAGTCATTTGTTGATAGGTGTCTAGGCTGTTTTCCTAGTTTAGGTCTTGTGAGTTGTAGTGCCATTTACAAGGGTGTGGGTGTATTACTGCAGTATAATGTCTTTACCTCTACTTTTGGAAAATGTATTCCCAGTAGGATTTTTGTTTTCACCCTACCAAAAAGGGCTTGATGGTGAGTTACCAAAGTGCTTTCCTCAGGAATGGGAAAGATTTTAAGATTTGTGTGAAAGAAGTTCCAGGAACTCTGAGGAGTCATCTCTAGAGTGTGCGGTTGACAGAATCTACCCAGGCCTGCTACCGGGAATCTATAGGGTGGGGGGCAGGGGCAGGGGCAGGCGCAGCGCTGGCTGCCAGTCAGTAGCATAGCAGCAAGGAGATATTAACAGCACCAAAGCCCTCACCTCACCTGGCTGATTAGAATCTCCGTGGGTAGACCTAGCATCAGTAATTTTTCTGCCTTTTATGATTAAAATATTCACTCATACACAGATGTTTAAAACTGAAAAAATAAATGCCCTTATTCACTGTCACACATCAACAATTATTAACATTCTGCTATTTGGTGTATGTGCACATGGAAACATAATGTTTGTGTACATGCATGCATGCCAAACATACACATATACACATACATAGGGCATATAGGTATTATGTATGTATATGTGTGTATGTCTGAATACTCATAATCAAGTCATGGTGTATGTATTGTGTTTAGTTAGTGTCACGTGAATTGTACCAGTTGTTCCGCGCTAAAACAGTTTCCCCATCCCCCATCCTCAACCTGGTGATATTGTCTATTTAAGAAACCCAGTCGGTTACCTTGTGGAACACACACAAGCTTTGGTGCTAGCTTATTCCCTTGCCCCTTATATTCTACAGAACAAAGAGATTAAGTCTAAAGCCTCAGTTGGATTCCTTTTAGGGATACTCATAGGAATGTGGTAAACATCACATGGCACACAACAGAGTCACATGGACAACTGCATGTGCACAGACACCATGTTTCACACTGAAGGCTATGATGGCCAGGCCACCTTGATCAAGGCATTGATGTCGAGGGGTGATGCTTGCCAGAACTGAGTCACTCACTGAATTCATTAGAAATGTGGCATTCTATTTGTAATTCTAGATTTCTTCCAACAGCCTCTGTTAAGTTTCAGGAATTCTTTGCTTTTGAAAGGAGAGTGATGCCTGGTAATGGATACCTGGAAAATAAAAAGACTTGAGGCCACTGGAGCATTAATATTTCTATGCCCTTTAAGTTTTCAGTACCTAAAAATTTTATTTTTGTATTAAAATTTAATATTTTATAAGATTTTCTTAAATTCTTTATTCCCCCAGCAGTAAAAATCCTGATTGTTAGTAATAGTACATTTATTTATTTGTTTGTTTATTTATTTATTTATTTATTGTATAATATAACTTTTTTTTTTTTTTTTTGTGGAACTGGCGATTAAACTCAGGACCTTGCGCTTGCCAGGCAGGCACTTGGGCGACTGAGCTATCTCCCTGGCCCTTTCTTTCTTTCTTTCTTTCTTTCTTTTTTCCTTTCTTTCTTTCTTCCTTTCTTATATAACTCTAACTTGAAAAATATAATTTCAATAACAATAAAATTAGTGTGAAAATCTGACATTAGATTTTATTTTGTATTGAATATGTACAGAATCCTATATTTTTAAACATTCATTTTAAAGAGAAAAAAGATAAAATAGCAATGAAATAGTTTCAAAACAGGTTAATAGGGTGGTTACAATTATTTATTTGTTTGTTTATTTATTTTTGCGGGACTGGAATTTGAACTCACGACCTTGCACTTGCCAGGCAGGCACTTGTGCCACAGAGCTAGCTCCCTAGCCTCATTTACAATTATTAATACATTGTATATTGTTGTCTTTGTAGTAGCTATTCAGAGAATGAGATGCAGACATGATATCTTGTCTAACAATATTAATACAAACTTTTATTCTCAATGAACTAAGAGAAACTAACTGTATACCCTGATGCTTTTGTGTATACATATATACTTTTGTCTTCTCTTTTTCTCTTTTTTCACAACAAAATGGCCTTTTATTATGCTTTTGGGAGGTTAGTAATGCATGATACTAGACGTACTATGCCTAGAAGTCATCTGAGATAATTATATCGTACTATAATTAGTTCTTAGTTGACACAGTTGTATTTATATATTGTGTTATGTTTTTAATATATAAAACATCTACCAGACTCAGAGTCAAAAATATATTTACGAGTCTAAATATAACTAACACTTCTTTGCCTATCTTCTTTTTTAATTTTTTACAATTTGGATTTGTGTTAGTACATATTTGCAGGACATAATGATTACATTTATTGTAGCAAATTGTTACATGTACATAACACGTTTCTTAGATCCACTTCCATCCGCTCCTTTTATTTTGCTAGCATCAGACACTTTTCTTTATCATACATGATCTTATAAAGTGAATTATATACACAGGTTAAAAACCAATCTCCCTTTGCTATTAGCAACCATTTGAGTTATTTTTCAATTTAAGGTGCTACTGTTTCTCTGTGAGAAGATAAACTAACACAAATGGCAAGGCATGCCTTTCTTCATGCCTTGGCAGAGAAGGAATGCCCCATCTACTCTGTCCTACGCAATGCCTGCTCCTTCCCCCACTTGCCTTAACACTGATAACTGATAGGCTCACAGCACTAGCTCTTCCAGAACTGCTTTGGAAAGTTGCAGCCGAACATGGGAGATACAAAAGTTACATGTTTTGCTTTACAAGTCTTGCTTAAACTTGTCCTTAGCCAACCAGCAGAAAAGATTAACCACAAGGCATAAAACATAAAGCTAGATTAGAATGCTGAGCTGTAAAAAAGCTTTAATCAATAGTTTCCAACATTACCAGTTTTATCAATCACCCACTGTTATTATGAAACATTGAATTATGTATATAACTATTTTCTCTTAGTTCACTGAGAAAAATATTTTTTGTACCAATGATTGGAAAAATTATAACATCTACATCCTGTGCTCTGTATAACTAATAGGAGGACAACAATATACATTGCATCAGATATTGGAAATGTACTACTAATGTGTTTTGAAACTGTCATATTGTTATTTCTTACTAAAAGCAAATAGATAGATAAATAAATAAATAAATAAAACCGAGAATGGTGAGTTAAGAAAAAAAAAAAAGTTGCAGCCAAGATGAGACAAGTGCAGTGTAAGCAAGGGCAAATGCTTGGAAGGGGATTAGTGACAATGTGCTTTTATTGTGACAGATTTTTTTTTAAAATGTATACATTCACTGTATTGTTTAACCATATTTCCTCATACTTTATCACATCATCTCCAAAGATAATTTAAACACCTGTTTTATTTGTTCTAAGCACCAATTGCTGTACTTTGCTGTACCACAGGATCTTAAAGGTGGTGATGATGGTATTCAATAGCAGTGCCATTAGGGACTGTCCCCAGAGTGAGGCTCTTCAACACAGAAAAGCAGATTGGCTCATGGATATGAGCAAGGCATTCACAAAATCTTCTATAACTCAGAAGGAGATGATAAAAAAATAGCTTGTAGTTTATTTTTTCTTAAGGCAAATATCCTAAAGAAATGATATAAGCTGGGCCAGTGAGATGGCTCAGTGGTCTAAAGCGCCTATGGAAGAAACTTAAGTCCAGCGCTGCGACTGCTCCTCGATCCCTGGCACCACATGCTGCATACCCCCACCCCAGGGTGGGCCGAGCCAGCCATAACACAAATAAATGGGATTTAAGAGAAATAAATAAAAAAATCTTTAAAAAAGAAATGATATAAGCTATATCCACAATAATCCCTCAATGTCATTGAGAATATTTTACATATCCATGTGAAGAGTTCCTGGGTATGGCTAAATGTCTTCTCTAGTGGCCACGTGAGGTGACTGCGAGTTTATGGCTATGAAAGGCTCCCTCACTTCCCAGGCAGAGCCAACTCCTGAACCCTCTGTTCTCTCTGTCCTGCCTCATCACACGCAGCTCCATCTGCCTGGAATAGCACTCTTTTTCCTTTGACTTCTGAATCCTATTGGCTTAAGGAAGTCTGAGAAAGTGAGCACTTCCTGACTTTTCTTGTGTATTGCTTACAACCTGGAAGGCCCATACCACAGGTTTCTTAAGATGTTTCTTTGTCCTTGGTACTGTCCTGATCCACCCAATCCAGTTTTCTCACATGCAAAGATTATTTGTTTCAAAGGGATATAATTTTTGTTGAAGGAACAGTAAAGGAGTATGTGATTAACTTCCCTTTATGAACTGAAATCCATCTATTTTGCTTCTGTACTCTCCAGAAGACTCCTAAGTGAGTTTTCTCTTAAGCTAGCATTATAGTATACAGGATGTGATTTATAAACATAGGTAGAAAAGTTTACATTCAGTGTCCTGCCCTGTTGTTATATTCTCCATGCAAACTTTTTCAAAAATTTTACATGTTTTTTAGTACAGGGTCTACAGGCTCTCACTACACAGATCGGAATTTTAGTGCTGCTCCTGTTTCCAACCTCCCAAGCACTGGGATTACAGGTGCGCCCACAGTGCCCAGACCAGCACAGCATGCCGGGGATCAAACCTCACCTGCTGCATCTGCCTAAGCAGGTTCTTTAGTCTGCTGAGCTATCTGGCTGGCCCAGCTTTTTAAATATTAAGAGTAATTTGCTATTAGATCTTTTATACATGCAAATTAGTTTGAGTATTTTAGTGTTAGTTATTTGGCATTATATTAAATTACTGAACATAAAACTATTTAAGCTAAGTATTACTTTGCGAAGGAAATTAAATATAACTGGGAAAATGTCTTTTTTTTTTTTTTTTTTTTTTTTTGCTGCAGTACCAGGGATTGAACTCAGGACATTGCACTTGCCAGGCAAGCTCATATTCTGTTGAGCTATCTCCTTGGCCTTGAAAAAAATCTTTTGAAGCGGAAACATTTTTAGGTTCCTTTCTGTGGTCCAATGTAAAATCTGTTGATCTACTTCAATGTAAAATACTGTAAAGGTAGAGACCTTTTAGTCAATGATATATTTACTGTAGTCTTTGACCCATTACCACCTTTTTAATTGGTCATTGCATATATAAAATACTGACAGTTAATATATCACAGTATGTGATACATTCGATCATAATAAATGCTGGCACTGATTACTCAACACAATGTACACATTTAATCCAATATCTGGTGAAGTTTTCACTATCTGTCGAGTGCATTCAAATGCTCTGAAAATTGAGTTTGCAAAATGATGGACAGCTCCTACTTAATTCTTCTCCGTAAAAATACTGTTTCTGAATCACCAAGTGCATTGAAAGAACAATGTGTCAGCCAAACCCAGTTAGAACAAAATACATGAAGTAGGCTTCATGTCCCAGTTAGCTATATTTAAAATTGTGATATTTCATACTTTTGAAACCTACTCTTGAGATGTAGCAAATCTCCCTCACCAATAATGATTAACAGTGATAAAAATGCAGAGAGATACTTTAGAATTTCTGCCAGTTAGGAAGTCTTAAGCATTTGCAATGAGACTACATATTTTCATCATCTTGTCAAATACTAGAAAAGGCATAAAAATGCAATAAAATAGGTCAGTGGCTTCCTCATGAAAAATTTTAATTGTCTCGATAGAGGTCAGTTATGGTCAATTAAATAATCAGGGGAAAATACATAATTATTCCTCTAGACCTACTTAATGCTAGAAGCAATTTTCTTCTATTTTCCTAAAAGAGTACAGATTTTTTGTCTGAAACTGTGATCAACTCCATGAAGTTCAGTGAAAATGTGGAATTTCAATATCTTGGCAAATAGTAACAACACACTACCTTCAGGATACAGTCATTAATTTAGAGACATTAAGAAATGAGCCATCAAACACTGCTTTTCTAGATTCTTAGAAATGTCCTCTCAATCAAAACATCAGACAGCAGTGTGGGAAAGGCCTCTTTATGTTTTATCAGTTGCACCATTTATATAAGTTTCTTGATACAGTCATTGCTGCAGTGTAACTTGGGATCTGGGCATGTGTCTTGTACGTGATACAATTCAACATACTTCTACATGCTTGTAAATAGGGCTATGACTTCCCAGACAAAGGAAAGTGCTATGCTGTTAACAGCTGAAGTTTTGCCAGGTAGCTCCCTCCCCCTTCTGGATCGTAATATTGCTAGAGTGCAAATACTGGTAGGCCTGGGACTTTCTTAAATCATTGACCTTTCACTTCTAAGGTCTAAATTCAAGCCATTAATTGTGTGACCCACAGCTAGATTCAGCAATTTCCCACTTTTGACTTTCTTAGCTATGTGGAGAATGGCATGAGGGTAAGACATCCTATCTTTATCAGCTGATATTGTGAAGCCATTAAGAAGCTTAAATGAATAGGGAGCTTAGCTCAGTACCTGGCAGGTGATACAAAATTAACAGATGTTGTTGGCTCTTCTTTCCAGTACTACTGAAACTGTAGTATAAATTAGACTTTAGCTCCTTATAAAATCTTGTTGGTGAGCATATAACACTGGCAGTGCTGACGGCTGACTTCAGGGAAAGAGCAGAGCTGGAGGGATTTGTAGGGCTTCAGGGTACAGAAGACAGATGTATTAGTTTGTGATTTTTAACTTAAGACAACTCTGCTTGGGGATCCTATTTGTTCTGTTTGGAGATGGGGTCTGCATGAAACTGAGGGAGGTGAGGCCTGGCAGGATGGCTCAGTAGTCTAAAGCGCCTGCTTAGGAAAGCTTAGGCGGCTGCAGGGAGCGCGGTTCGATCCCCGGCACCACATGCTGCACCAGCCCTGCCCTCAGGGCAGGCTGAGCCAGTCATAAAAATAAGTAAATAAACAAACAAAAGTTCTGAAACAAAAAAATATATATATATAAATTAAAAAAAAAAAAGAAACTGAGGGAGGAGCATTGCAGGGATAGTGAAGAACACACATAAAGGGGAGACAAGGAAGCACCTCAGAGGGAGAGTTGGGGAACTCAGACTGAGCCCGTTTTCATCACAAACTTTCGAGAAGACCACCATAAAAGTCTCCAGATCTGGATAATGTGCATGAGGTTCATGACACTGATGGTTCTTTGTCTTCAAATGTTTACTTCCTCATTATCTGGCGGCTGAAAAAATCCAAGGTAGATGGGACCGGGACCTAAATCTGTGGTGCTGTTTGGACTCAGTATGCATTTATACCCTGTGGAGACCTTGCCACTGGGCAAACTCTCATTGCAAAGATGCTGTACTTCTAAAACCCTCCCCGGACATGTCAGGGTCACACTTTCAATGATCAGACCTCGAAACAATAATGATTTATTAATGGGAAATAATCAGGCATGAAAGGGAGGAGACATTTTGTATTTACTTACAGTCTGTTCTGCACCTGTGGACAAACTCTTGGATCCAGTTAACAATGCACACCTACTATCAAATGTCCTCGCAGTGTGTGGATAGAATACCAGCACTTCCATGTCACTAAAACAGTATACCCCCTCCGCTCTGAAAGCTTTGTGACCTGAAACTACATGGTTATTTGCATTACCTCTGAAAACACTAGTTTCCTTGCATCTAGAACTTTTGCTTTCTTCTGGAGGAGTGACATGTTTAGTAGTTCTGAGAGCCCATGATCGACCACTGACACTCATTCTCTCCTTTGGCTGCTTTCCTGAGAATTTAATCTGAGGTCTTAACATTTGTTTTCCTGCCATCACCTCTTGCTTTTGTCCTTTCCCTCAGCAAATTTCATCACAGTTTTAAGGACCACAAGTTGTCAGACCTTCAATGCCATCTCTGGAAAATAGACTTCTGGGAGAAATAATATTTTGTTTGGAACACTGTTCAATGATTCCCACGTGATGTACATCTTTCCCAGACTTTTTCCCTCTTGACTGTGTTGGAATCGAGACTTGTGGGCTTGGAACTCGGCCCCACAACCCTTAAAGAAATGTAAAAGGAGAGGATATTCTACTCTGTCTACTCTGGGACAGAGTCCTAGCAGGAACAGGTTAGGACTGAGGGGTGAAGAGACTAAGGTGTATATTATTTTGGTATTATTATGGAGCTCTGCACATCATTTACCCCTTTAGTGAAATGGAATAATTATGAGTATTGGCTAAGATTCTCTAGAGGAGAAGAATTAGTAGAAAGCATGCAAGAAACTGCTTAGGCAGAGCACAGTGGCCTCAATTCCATCCCTGGTGTGCTGTTCCAGCCCTGCCCACAAGGCACACAGGGACAGTGATTGTGACTAGGTGTAGTGGCACACACCTGTAACAGCAGCACTTGGGAGGCTGAAAACAAGAGAATCACTATGATCTAAATAGTGAGACCCTGTAGAATAGAACCTGTACTAAAATGAAAAGAAAGAGAGAAAGAGAGAGGGAGAGAAAGAGAGAGGGAAAGAGAGAGAGAAAGAAAGAGAGAGAGAAAGAAAGAGAGAAAGAAAGAAAGAAAGAAAGAAAGTATGCAAGGAGCTTGATTATATTGCTTTACAAAATCAAAGTCAAGAGGATTCCCAGTGGTTGTTGTGTGGCAGAGAGTTAGTAGCTGCTTGGACCAAGAAGCTGGAAGCCTAAATAGGGGGGTCATGGTGCAGAGCCAGTCTGAAGCCGAGGACTAGAAGCTCTAGACTGTCACTAGTATGAATCCACACCAAAAGACTGGCCAAGCTGCACTCCATTGTCCACACAAAGTTACAGTAGCAAAAGGTGCACCTGCTGAAGGAACTTTTCAAATGCAGCCCAAATTCCTCACCTTTCTTTCCATCCAGGCTTCAGTCCTATGGGATGATGTCACTCACAATCAAGACAGGCCTGCCCCCTTAGTTTGCTGGGATATGAGCCAGTTACCTCTTCAGATGCCCAGCAGATGAGCAGAAGTGTGTCAGGATTCACTGGGCTTCTCTTTAGTCAAGTTGTCAATCAAGGTGAACCATAACATCACAACTGCCTTATGTAAACACAATGAAAAGATCATATGATGGTTCATCGCCAATATGCATGCCAATTAATGATTAGTGTAAATATTTGGATTGTGTGGGAGTCCAACCTTACTCAGCTGTCTGTGTTATTTGAAACTTAGTGGCAAGGCAGGGCACTATAATGGGCTAAACAATCATGCGGGGCTTCCCCTCAAGATCCTCCCTGCTGAGAAGGCCAGGCCATGCTTCCTCTTCCTGACTTTTCTGTTTACAACAAAGAAACAGCAAGTTTTCTCTCTGTCAGTGTCAAACTCAAATGCGTTTCTCAATGAAGAACACTACCCATTTTTCTCACTTCCACTAATGATGCTTAGGATACTTTTTGAAATTTCTGAAGCTTCAGTGATAGCCATTCAAGATGGTGAGAAGCCACTTCCAACCCTACTAAATGTCTTGGTAGCTTATGGGCAAGATTAGATTCTGTTGTCATTTGCTTGTTCCAGCTGATTTAGAGCACCCTTAAAAGGGCTTACTGCGAGCATTTAGGAAGTGGCTAATATGTATATCATCACTCAGTTTTCAGTGGAATTTGTCTTACCTCTGAAAAACTGCTCAGCATGCACATGTTTGATCATTTCCATTGGGTGTTGTCTTTCTCAAAGGAAATACTGCTAGCATGTTGAGTCACCACTTTTAACAGTTGTGATTCTGTACAATGATTCCTATTCAGCTACAGATTTAATTTTAACTATTTATAAATATACTTTACTTAAGTATAAACATATAATGTATTTGATATTAAGAATGGGAACACACTATTGCTTTAAAAAGCAGTATCATTAACTCTTATGTTTGGAAAAAAATTAAGAAGGACTTCAATTATGAATCTGGACCACATCACTTTCGTCAACTGTGGCTGTCTGTTCACTCATTTTTACTTTTTGTTTCTCTACACTTTCTGTAGAGAAAATTCTTTGTGTACCATGTTGTCACCTTTGAGTTTTAAACAGTGATAGAGAAAAGGCCAACTACAGTCATTGTCACTGAAGTCTTTCACCATGTTCTCAAAGAAGTATTTTCTGGATAACAGGTTACATACGGATGTTCGGGGCTAAGTGGGAGGAATCCAAGGGACTAAGAAATATGAAAGTTCACATGAGACAGTAGAAGTAGTAAGAGGATCTGTAAGTTCACCACTCTAAGCTTCAGGCTACTAACTTTAATGGATGTTGGGAGTGCCAACCTTGGTGGCATCAAATTGATTGTATTGAGAGGGCCCAAGGAAAATTTCTTTCCCTTTCGTAATACCCATTGTACCTTTTGGATCTTACTTACTCTTTCAGGTTCTTACACTAGGGAGACAATGTGATGCTTACACATGTGAGTCTGAGTTATTTCACGTATCAGTAGGATCTCTAGTTGTATCCATTGACCTATAAAAGTCTTCACTTTTTCTTCCTTTATCACTTAGGGAAGAACAACTGAAATGGGGGAAAGGAAAGAAGAAAGAGGAAAATACATCCATACAAGATATCTAAGATATTTGTGCTGATTATTTCTATTAGTTTGTTGAAAGGAACAGTTAGTGCTTCTGATGTTTCTTATAGTCTCACCACAGTGTCCCTAAGTAACAAATAGCGTGCTGCCAATGCTCCAATGCTTAGATCTGATCTATGGTCACTGATACTGTTGTAACCAACAAGCCTCATCTCCACATGTGCTATGCTGCTTGGGCAGTAGTCCTCACCCTCCATGGAGCTGGGGATCTGCTGCTATTATACAGGAGCCCTGAGCACTTAATTTGCTTTTGCATGGTGCCAGCTTGGACTGGCACAGAGCTGAAGGTTGGGTGGAGATGGCGCTCTTTTGGTGAGTACAGGTAGTACTGCTGGCAGCATCATGTAAGGCACAATCTTGAGATTGTGGGAGGAATGAGTTGTGTCATTCTGTTCTTTGGCTGTTTTTACTGATTTTGTTTTTGTTTGAATTGCCAATCCTTCTGTCTCCTGAGATACATCACATGTTCAAGACCTGAGCCATGTCCCACCTGGACATGGTGCTTGCACCAACTCTTAGACCCTGGTCGGACTCTTATGTCAAGCTACACCCCTGTGGTGGATTCTCTCTCACAGGATAAGTAAAACCTAGCACTACCTTCTCCATTCTTTCAATGTAAAAATGAGTTCAATTTTGTTTTGGTTTTATTTGCTTTGCATTTCTTTTATTTTTTTTGTAGAATATTCCTAAATACCTATAGGAACTCATAGCTGTGAATACATATTCTAAAGAAAGGAGTTGTCCTAAACTAGCAGTTGTGAAGATCTGTGTGTTATTTGTTTTACTTTAAGATAAAAGATGTTAATGAATGAGTGTTTTGGGTTTTTTTTTTTTTTAACACTAAAACCCTGGTCTTGAGATTTATTGCTTGTATTTTGTAATAAATAAGTGAGTGTTAGGTTGTGGTTTGGGCACTTCTCTCTAAAACATTCACTATCAATACCCCAACTAGCAAATAATACAATGCTTTTTATTTGTTTGTTTTTTGGTACCAGGAATGGAACTCAGGACTTTGCACTGGCCAGAAGGTGACATAGGAAATATTTGTTAGAATTTTTTCCTGATTATAAGAAGCTAATAAACTCATGAGTATACTAAGAAATATTTGATTAATTGATTAATTGAGTTTGATTAATAAAAAAGAGACTATGTTATTAAGATATTTGTGAATGGGAAATAATTCGGACTTCAGAGCCAGGGCAACTTGGAGTAAATTCTTCATTGCTATCTATGAATAGCCACCTCGTCTCTTTTGGACTTGGAAAAATGGGACCAGAGAGAGTGTTAGAAGAGTTGAGTGATTTAACCATGCACAGGTCCTAGCATGAGAACTTGCAGAACAGATACTTCAGAAGTTAGAGCCATTTTCATTGGTTGAAGGCAACCAGGTTCCAAGAAATCACACGCAGTTAAGAGGCCAGGGGTAGAGGATGTGAGGAAGCGGAATGTAAAAGCCATTCAATGAAGAGCAAATCATGATGCCAATGAGCCCCGCTTCTCTGCCTGTGGACAATGGTCCCGCAGCCACTGTGCAAATTTGCACTCTTCCTGCCAACTGGAGTTCTTGTACGATGTCACCTATCCTTTCCACATGATTTATTTGCTTTCTACTGTATTCACCCTTATTCTCTGCAAAAATCAGGCTTTTAGGGCCATGCATTATGACAAGTGGCTAAGTGAAGCAGACTCTCCATCTGGGAGTGGAAAGTAGAACTCACCACTCCATTCCATGGACGTAGGCCTTGCTTTCTGTTCTCAGACAGAGGGATTTTCTAGGTTAGGAAGTAGGCCCTACGTCAGGGAGGCAAGCTGCCTCCTGAGCACTGTCCCTTTATGCAGTTCCCCTCTTCTTTCTCTAGCAGGTCCCTTTCTTGCTGGTTTATCTACTGTAGCCTAGCTGTAGTTTATTTTATACCTCTAAGAAATTTAAAAGAAAATCTTTGGTCCTTTACAACTTTTTTCTTTTTTATAGTGATACAAGATGTGAATTTAAGGGTCTTTCCAACCCCTTCCTTTCTTCCTTCCTTCCTTCCTCCCTCCCTCCCTCCATCCCTCCTTTCTTTCTTTCTTTCTCTCTTTCTTTCTTTCTTTCTTTCTTCTCTCTCTCTCTCTCTTTCTTTCTCTGTCTCTCTGTCTCTCTGTCTCTTTCTCTCTTTCTCATTTTCTCTCTCATTTTGAGACAGGATGTCACTAAGCCTCTGTATTGCTCAGGGTGGCCTCAAGCTTATCATCCCACTGTCTTATCCTCCCAGAGTGCTGGGATCATAGGTATGTACTACTGTGCTTGGCATTTTAACATCTTCATGTGGACACAAATCAATTTCTTTCTTCTTTTTACAGTGCTTTCATTCTAAGGTCTTACTTTAGTTTGCTGTGAAAAACTTGCCCTTCTTAAAATAATTTAAAAGAACTGTAAATGAGATGTCAGCTTTTTCTGTCCTAAAAGCACACCAATCGTTGTCCCTGCTAGGTCCATACCAAAATGAGGGCTGAGAGCACACTTGGAGCACACCGGCCCCAGGATTTATCTGACTTCTTTAGCTTTAATCACTTTTAGTAAAGGCAACAACACTCTTCATGGCCTGTGGCTTCAGAGCAAGTGCAGAAGCAGCATCACTTTCAACATCTGCTGCTTTCTGAACAAATTCTGTTTTTGTACTATTGTTCAGTGTCAAAATCTAATCAAGCAATTATGATGTAGTGTATTTGTATTAATATTTTTAATCCAATACAACAGGAGTAAATTATTAATTGCCCTCATCAGTGTCTTTCTGAATCACTGCATACACTCTTAGCATAAAAACATGAAATTTATATAGAAAGAACAAAAAAAGAAAATTAGTTCTGAAAAATTTGTCCAGAAGAAATGACAGAGCTTTCATTTATAAGCACAAAACTCAGGAAGCTTATGTAGGTATCTGCCCAGGCCTATCGGTCATATTATTTGCCTTGCATGTGTCTAGGGGTACAACTGTCTGGAAATGGAATAGTAAATAAAAAGGCAAATGATAAGACCGTCCAGTTGATTTCCATGTGGAGACTCCAGAGGAGGAGGCAGGAAGGAGGCCTTTGTGAGGGCGCTTGGCAGAACGAGTCTGCAGGATTTGGGGAGGATTTCACCAAATGTGCATAATGAGTGCAGGTCCAATTGCAGCAGTGCAGTGTTAGTGTCAGCCTGTAGCTGAGGCAAGAGAGGGACACGTGACCACCATGTTACGTGAAGATATATTTTGGGCTCTGCCAGTACGTCCTATGAGCTTGGCCGGTTTCCCCTGGGCAGCTGCTCATGTGACACATAGGAGCAGGGCTGCAGCAGCTCCAGGTCTGGCTGCATGGGGAGCTGTGCAGACCACAGGAGTGAGCGGCCCACACCTCGCAGTGGTTTCTGGTCACCCTGGCTCTGCTCAGCGGAGCAGCTCCAAGCACTCCTCAGAGGACTTCTTGGCAGATGTGCTCCGACACCAAAACAATTTCCCTGGGAAGGAGGTGAGGCTGGCGATTTGGAAACAGGAGAACAGCAAAGGCTATCAATCACTGAGCACCCACGGGGAGTTCTCAACATCAGCAATTTGGCACTCAGCTCCCATGTGACGTTCGAGCCTGAGTACTGTTGAGATCCTGTGAGATTCTGTACTGTTAGTCACTTCAATCAGCAAGACCATGGCTGAGTGTCAAGTCTGTTTGGGAGACTGGCTCAGTGCCTCCTTAAAAGAACATGATTAATATGTCTGACCTGATAAACAAAAGATTTCATTACACTCACCATAGATTGGTCTAGCAGCATAGAGGGAAACTATTCATCCTGGAGAGACTGATCAAGTGTAGTAGAGTTCTTACATGGCTGGAACCAAATTCTTTGTTATAAGCATGGCCATCGCTGGACACTGGGGAAAATGTTGAATTCAGAATTTCGATGCTGTAAAATGTCAGTGCTTTTGGGATAGGAGGTGTACAAGTATCTTTTGTAGGGAACATACTGGCCACTTGGAACTCAGTCTGCTGAGAACTGTGAAGTGATGAAAATTTCTCTTAGCCATTTTGTGGCAACCACCTGCAACTTCACAGTTCCTCCTGAGAGAACGTTTTTCAATACTGGACTGAATGTTGAGGAAAATACTGTGTTATTTATTTTTGCTTGCCAACAAAGCTATTTTAAAATTAATTAATTAATTAATTAACTAATTAATTATTTTTTTTAGTGAACCAGGTATTGAACTCAGGCCCTTGTGCTTGCTAAGCAAGATCTTATTCTACTGAGCTATCTCCCCAGCTAAGCAAAGCTCTTTTAATGTCAGTCCTATACATCAACATAGACTATACACCAACAGGCAATTCCACAGGCTGACAGTGGACTACAAATAGTCTAGCTTGAAACATAGCTCATGATGAACTGTTAGGTGTGGGGTTTCCCATTGTGCTACCCAGGTCCTGGCTTATGCTTAGCCTGGTTGCCCCTACCTGGCAGTCTGGAAAGCCTGCCCTTTCTGGTCAGTTGCATTCTGCACTGAGTATCATCTCAGAAAGATTAGTCCAGGTAAGGGAAAGAGCAGCTTGAAAACTGATGGCTCTGTGTGGAGCCCATGTGTCCTTGGGGAAGTAAAGGAGTCTCTCTGAATCTCTCAGGCTCCTGAAAGGTGAACCAGGGAACACAGAGCTTCCATTCTGGACATCCATTGAGTAGATAACATCGTGTATGCAGACTTGGGAGTGGAGGCCTTGGAGCACAGTGAGTTTTCAATGCCTGTTGCTAGTTCTGGTGAGCTCACTGCTTTAACTGTTCAAGCTAGGCTAACCATCCTCAAGTTGATGTTTGGAGTTTAAGAGGACGCTATTGACCAGCACAGGAAGTCAGGTTATGTGAGGCCTGTCCTTGGCATCCAGGGGCCTCCCTCACTGTTTTCCTTCCAGTCTCATGTCTGGTTCTGCAGTCTGAGTGAGATGGGACTTTGCCACCTCTGCTCCACCTGGAGAGCAGTTCAAGCCGACCTGCACCATTTATAGATTTATTTCTTTCAGCTGAATTTTCCTCTTGTGTATAATTCAGGGTTCCTTCTTGATGTTATAAATATTTATTGAGCTATTGAGTGAATCTTTGTTAAAATCCATCATTGTTTCCTTTTAACCTAATGACTCCTCTTTAATGTACTAATAAACTAAGGCATATGTTTCAACTTTAATAACAATTTAGAATAGGATACAAGAAAAAGTTTTATTTTTGCAAAGTAGTAAAGGAATGTATACAGTTGTTCTGAAATATTGTATGTCTGTTTCTACACCTATGTATCTCCAGACTCAATTTTCCTGCTCTGTTAGAGCTTCCTGCCTCTAATTTGATGCTTTCATGCTACCTTAGTTACTTTTCTCTCATTGCTGAGACAGAATATCCAACACCCAAAATCAAGGAAGAAAAGGTTTATGTAGCTCCTAGTTTGTGGAGGTTTCAGTCCGTAATCAGCTGGCTCCAAGGTAGGGTGGCATGGGGAGGGGCATGGTGGCAGTTCAGGGTGGCAGGAGCCACAAGAGCCACAGGGAAGAAGAGCAAGCATCTTTTCTTCCCTCGTATTGCAAGCCGACTACCAGACCTTGAGTGGATGTCGCACTCACTCCACCTCCCGGCCCTCTTATTGCACAGGCTCAGGATGTCTACAAAATGAGGACCTGTCCCCTGCGGAGTCACTTAGTTAAAATTTTGATCTTCTCTAGTTGACACAATGAACAACATCATAGAGTAGTGAGGGCATATCCTCTAGACCCTAGGACGCTGACTTCCCAGTTAAGCTTCTAGGCCTCTCAAGTTGAAAAGTGTGTGAGCCAACTCACTTGCTACCTCCTAGCCTATCAATTTTTTGCTGTATAGCAGCTTTCCTAAAATCGAACTGTTAAATTCTTTTTTTCCATTCAGGTCTCACAGTTGCTTTTCCTATCTCTGGTGTAATTAGTCTCCAGACTAATTAGATTGATAATTGTATTCATTTAGTACCTAATGTATCTCTGCCTAGCCAATTACATGTAATTATATTGTTATGCACTAACACTATTACTATTAACTAATCAACGCATTGGTTTTGTTTTATATCAAATTACTGTTGTATTGAATTGATATTTGCAGGATCTAATAATATTTATTTATTTATTTATTTATTTATTTATTTATTTTTGCAGAACCAGGGATCGAACTCAGGACCTTGCACTTGCCAGGCAGGCTCTTATGCCCCTGAGCTGTTTCCTCGGTCCCTGAATAATTTATTTATTTCAAAAATCTATCTACATTCCAACTCAGACTTCCATAATTTTTAGAAGTGGAAACTTGAAGAGTGATCTGTTACCAACAAAAATCTTCAGAAATGGATTTATTTGATCAAGGCAGATGTGGTATTATAGAGCACGTAATCACTACACAGAGTGCTTGCGACCAGAAATGCTCCCAATTCTGTAGTTCTAAATAATTTTCATATAATATATTGAGATATTTGAGTGACTCAATGTGAATAGAAAATGCATTTATGTTTCATTTGCAAGTTATACATGTAGTTTGCAGGTAGTTTTGTATGGTAATTTCAGTGTGCCTATGACTGTAACCATCACATGAGATCATGAGATCAAATGTGAAGCTTTCTATTGTGATCTCCCTTTGGTACACAAAATGTTTTGACCTTTTGGAACACTTTGGATTTCTGACTTTTGGGCAATAGATGGGCAGCCTTATTTTAACACACGATTCTGGATGTCACAGAGGTGTCTGGGTTGCCTATGACAGGGACTTGTTGAGGAGAGCCAGGACCATCAGACACAGCAACAATGCATGAAACCAGCTGTCTTGGTTACTCTTCTCTCATTACTGGGACAAATACCTGGCACTCAAAATGAGGGAAGGAAAGGTTTATTTAGCTCCCAGTTACTGGAGGTTTCAGTTCATATTTAGCTGGATCCAAGACAGAATGGCACATGGCAGAAAACAACCTTTCCTGGCAGCAGGCAAGAGCAAGAGCAAGAGGCTGGGAGAGTTAGCAGCAGCTCAAGCAGCTAACTTCTCTTCTTCCCTTACATTGAAATGCAAATCAACTGCCCAAGGGGAGATGCAGCACCCACACACACAATAATCAATAACAAATTCCAGCAGTGATAAATGTGCCAAGTTTCTCAAGACCAAGACCCCTCTAAATAAGGGGAGTTCAGTTATTGACTATAAAAGTTATTATAAAGGTTTTAATTTAGCAAAAATTGTCACCTGCTACATTACATGGTGAAAAGAGGAAGTCTAAGCAGGAACTTCAGGAAGCAGCTACCACCTCCTAAGCTAAGGGGCAAGGGGGAGTCCTGAGACTTAGGGTCAAGTTCCCGTGGAATGTGCAACGGGACCTCAGGGGAGGCAGTGTGCGGGGTGGGCTGTAGCTCTGAGCTCAGAAAGGCCCCTTGACCTCTAGGAGAAGGAGGAGGAGGCAGAGGAGGAAGAATAGGCGGAGGAAGGGGCAAAGCAGAGGAGCAGGAGAAAGAGGAGGAGAAAGAGGAGGAGGAAGGGGGAAGGAGAGGAGCAGGAGGAGTAGGAGGAGCAATTGCTCACTGATGTTTGAGGGCAGAAGGACTCTTTTAACCTTCTGCAAGTATTGGGTGCATCTGCAAACTCCAGCAGTGCTGCTGATGCAGGCTGCAGCAGCAAAGGAGGGTAGTGCTCAGAAAGTTTGCCGGCTGCCCAGCTCTCCTGGGCCCCAGCCCGATAGCACGGGAAGCAGCAAGGCTTTTCTGCCTTCTCCACGGTCTGCCTTTGGTCCTCTTAGCAGATCCTAACAAGGAGATGCTAGACAAAGGCCAGTGTAATGCACAGTGCCACCAGTCAGAGCAGGAAAGGGAAGTTTAGAACTGAAAGAGACCAGGAAAGAACTAGCATCGTTGAGTAACAACTTATATTTCCTCAATCCAAACTTATTATGAGCATTCAATTTAGTACAACTGTTCTAGACATTAGCTCATCATATACAGTGAAACTAAGTTTTTGAAAAATGTTTACTACAGTAAAAGACCAATTGTCATTAAAATACTTCCCCTTAAGTCAGATACATTTATTCCACAATCTCTGCCGCTTTCTGAAGCAGGTCCTGGAGTCTATCATGAGCATTAGTTGTGCTGTCACAGCTCCCTTCATGTCCTGGATCTATTCAATAAGTTTGCCCATCATGGTCATTTTGAGTTTGAGAAGGAGTCACACAGTGCCACAGAAAGTAAGATGGATGAGGTTACAGCAACACCGTCTCATGAACTTGCCTTGTCCTCCGAATTCCACTCGGACCAGAATTCACTATTTCTGATTGTTCAGAAAGGAGGACTCCCGGAACTGCTTCAGGCAGTGGCAAAATTAAGGGATAAGTGTGTTTGAGGTAAGGGGGAGTATTTTAAGGGAGATTAGTGGCCATGTGCCTTTTACTCTAATCCACATTTATACATTTAAACATTTACCATATACTCTCATCACACCTAGTATGTATTCCTTTCTCATCCTTGTCTCTCATATGGCAACTAACAGACTTCATCTGTGTAAATTATATTTATAAGGAACTAGTATCACTTCAGGGTGGTGAAGGAGGTCTTAGCAAGTACTCGTTATTGGGAGTGGTTATTGGATCTGACAGTAGAGAGAGATGCTACCCTGCTTCATCAGGTATCATTCATATACACTCAGGTGTTAGCTGACTGGCCCCAAGTGAGCTCGGAGAGGCAGTGTGCACTGCTCCCAGCTAGGGCTGCCTTACCTACTGGAAGGGCTGTGAATGCTATCTGATGCTTGCTTCAGGGAGGAAATGAGCTCCAAGCCACGTGCCCCGCTCCCTTCCTGGGATGGGCATGTATGAATGGGAAGGCATTCCAGCAGTCCTTTGGGCTGTTCTCACCTGTAGAGTCCCACTGCTGAAGGTGACACAGCACACACAGGAGGTAGCATACTCATTGCTATTTACACCATTTCAGTGGTAGAAAGCTAATTAGCTATAGGGGTCAGGGCTCAGGCTATTTCTGAGAATTATAAGACAATAACATAGTTATCCATAGCCTCTCCAGGGTGGGGCACTCAGTTGGAGCTCTCAGAAAGCATCACTCCTGGCAATTTGTCTCAGGTCCTTTCATTTTATAGATGTGGGCCCTGGCTGCAAAGGTCTTGGCATTCACTGAAGACCATGCAGCAGCCACTGAATGACCCCAACTCTGAGCCTGGAGCCCCTTCCTCTCTGCCTGCAAAATGTAAGGCAGAAAACAAGCCCATTATTTGTTAGGTGTTAATTTTGCAATTAATGTCGTGGCTTGACAAATTCTTTTTCTTTCTTTCTTTTTTTTTTTTTTTTTAAACTGGGGATTGAACTTAGTCCCTTTCAGGCAAGCACTTATTCTGCTGAGCTATCTCCCTGGCCCCTTGACAAATTCTTTGACATTAACTAATTGATTTAACAACCTAAAATAGAAATACCTGATGATGTATATTAGGCTGTCACTAAATGTGTAATTTTATGTTGTGAATGCATCCATAGCCGTCTGCCTCATGATCATTTTCAAGTTGACACATTTTCTCCATGGGGATAGTATTGAACTAGTTTATTTTGAAAGGTTACCACGTACAAATCCATTAGCCATCTAACCCTCAAAGCCAATTCTTCAACAGGATCAGTGGTCATTTCAGGTTCAGGTATGGTGAATTGGAATTTCGCAGCAGAAAAGAGAAAGAGCTTGTTAATAGTAATTATCCTCTGAGATTTTTCTCCCCAAATGTAGGGCTTGTATGTAGAGAGTACTTCCATATATCAGAGCACAATTACTTGGAAGGCAAAGTAGGAAATAAATTGAATGGAAGTGATTGTATCATCAATAAGCCCTTGACTTGGTCCCTCAGGAAATCATATTTATCAAAACCGTATTTTATTTTCTACTTCCATATATTCTGAGCTTCCTCGAAGTAGAGCAATTTTTAAAAACTTGCTGGTGCGATAAACTTTTTAAAGTCACCTTATATATTGCATGTCATAGTGAATAGATAGGCCTTTTGCAAACAAAAATGCAACATTAAATTTTTGTGAAAGAAAAGCTGCTTAGTGCGGAACACTTAGGTAGTAGCACTGACTCCAGACCTCCTCTTCTGTGGCTGCTAAGCCCAGTGTCAGGTTCCAGTTAGTTGTTTTCTTTAGGCATGCTCATGCTTTTGTGGAAATTCTCAAGGCGTGAGAGGAAATGCACGTTGCTGAAAAAGACACTTTTTCCTTTGAGCTTTGCTTCTGTTATGGTTTATGTCTAGTTGTCCCCCCAAAGCCTCATGGAGTCATTGGGCAGAGACTTCTAGAGTTTGAGACTTGATCCATGATCCCTGGGATTATAGGTTTTAGTACTGATGGGATTATGGGTGGAAGTACTTCTGGGATTATGGGTGTAGCCTAGGGCGGGAGCTAAGGTGGAGAGCCTGAACGTAATATAAAGAGAGACAGAGAGACAGACTGGAGCTCGAGCTGGTGCTGCTGCTCTGCTGCCCTGTTTGGTTGGCTGCCTCTGCCACCATTTTGCTGCTGTTCCGCCGCCTTGAACTGGATTCTCTCCACCGTGCTCCACTCAGCCTTGTGCCAACCGAATATGGACTGAAACCTCCACAAACTGTGAGCTAAATAAACCTTTCCTTCCTTCATTTTGAGTGTTGGGTATTTGTCCCGGCAACGAGCAAAAAGTAACTAATACAGCTTCCTTTAGGCTGACATAATGGAGAACAGGTGGGGTGTCTGCCAGTGCCTCCTTATGGGAAGAGCTCGAAACATTTATAGATGTGTTCTGCCCCTTTTCATAGACAGGGTAACCAGTGTCTTGACCTCAGAGAGAACAACAGTGATAAAAGATTGTGATTTAGTTGTGTGGTGTGCAAAGAGGTACGCTAAGCTCAAATGTCTGACTGAATTCTGAGAACGTAGAGCTCTGTACGTCATGTTGCCCGATGTTCCCCATGCTTCACTCTACAATTCCGATTTTATTCTAAATTCTGCATCTATGAAGGCAAGAACAGCGATGTAGCTGTCAGTTAAACTAGAATTTCAGGCAGATTTGGCTCATAAGGGGCAAGACTTAAAGACACTCTTGAACTGCAGGAACATGGCTCCAAATTCTGTTTTAATACTTCTGTTTCCTATGCTACTGAAGCACAGGTCCAGAGCCACACCTGCTTTCTGTGTGGTGAACTTCAGGAGTAAGTTCATCCACAAAATGGCCATCTTCATACCTGACCTAGGTAAGGGTGTTTTGAACATCTGCTCTTATATGAGTTTGCATGACATAAACACATGTCTCTTAATAGTGGTGAAAATTAGGAAAACATTAACTTAGAATTAATATTTCTAAATGTTAGGTTCAATTTTTTGCATTGATACATATTTATATTTTCCCGCTGTTTATGTTAAATATCTTATGGGCTGACTTTGGTTTTCAAGAAATACTACAGCAAAGTATATTTGCCACAAGGTTTGAAAATACAGAGCACTTACAGTAAAAAAAAAAAAAATTATATATCTTAAGGAATAAAAGAACACTCCATTTGATATTCTTAGTTTCATTAAAGTTCTAAATTATGCAACTAGCACACTTCAACACTAACTTACTTTTGAATTCATGGTATCTAAGACACATGCTATGCTGAAATTCATTTCCATTAAGAAATAAGTGTCTTTCTAATTATCATATTTAACAATGTATTACTACCCAAAATGTGGCTATTATAATTTTTTAAAGTAATGTTTATCAAATTGTAGCATTCCCACAAGTTGACATAATGTCAGAAACAACTAAGTCTCTGATGGATTACAGGTGGACAGTTGATATGACCCTGGATCATAGAGAAATCAACTCAAGCAACAAGGCACAACTAAAATGAATTTTGCTTAAATTTAATTTGACACAACCTGCTTGTGTTTAGTTCTTCATATATATGATAAGATAATAGCTTTAAACTCCTGGGTTAGCTGAGT
This sequence comes from Myocastor coypus, assembly GCA_004027025.1. Lineage (NCBI taxonomy): Eukaryota > Metazoa > Chordata > Mammalia > Rodentia > Myocastoridae > Myocastor > Myocastor coypus. Next base: position 79,253 of record PVJA010001919.1, read on the forward strand.
GTTAATTGAGTGTTAAAAGATAAAACTAATGCAAAACAAGTTTCTAAGGAAAATAATCTCAATATCTTTTTTTATATAATATGGAAGTAGCCAGGCGTGGTGGCTCACGCCTGTAATCCCAGCACTTGGGAGGCTGAGGCAGGAGGATCGGTGTGAGTTCGAGACCAGCCTGGGCTACAAAAGTGAGTACAAGGCCAGCCTGAACTGCACAATGAGACCCTGTCTCAAAAAAGAAAAAAAAAAAAGGGAAAGATATATAATATGGAAAACTCCTGAAGCGTTTATCTTTGAAGTCAAACATCTACACAAATATCTTCTGTACTTACTTCTTTTTTATTCATTTATTTTTTCATTTTAATAAAAAAAAGATAAAATAAAAATGAAACAGTTTCTGAACAAGTTAGTAGGATGGTTACGATAATTAATACCATGCATATTGTTGTCTTCATAGTAGTTATTCAGAGGACAAAATGAAGACCTGATATCTTGTCTAAACAATATTAGTATAAACTTTTATTCTCAATGAACTAAGACAAAGCAGCTGTATATTTATCCTAATTCATATATATATATATATATATATATATATATATATATATACTTTAGTGTGCTGAGGTGTAAAAGGCTCAGGTCAACAGCTTCTGATAATGCCAGTTCTGCTGATAACCCACTCCTACTATGGAATATTGGACTATGCATACAACTACTTTATCTTAGCTCAATAAGAATTATTTGCACTGATAGTGTTTAGAAAAATTATCATGTCTATTGTGAGGACAATATGCAGTGTGTCAACTGTTAAAAAAAAATGTAGGGGCCCGGCGGTATGGCTCAGTGGTCTAAAATGCCTGTTTGGGGAAGCTTAGGCAGCTTCAGGGACCACGGTTCAATATCTGGCACCACGTGCTGCGCCAGCCCTGCTCTCGGGGCGGGCTGAGCCAGCCATTAAAATGAGTGGATAAACAAACAAAGGTTCTGAAACAAAAAAAAAAAAAAAAAAAAAAAAAAAAAAAAAAAAAAAAAAAAAAAAAAAAAAAAAAAAAAAAAAAAAAAAATTAAAAAAAAAAAAAAAAAAAAAAAAAAAAAAAAAAAAGTAATGTTTATTGAAAGTGTTAATATTTAATTGTTTGATCAATCTTATATACCTATATCTATTAATATAAATTATCCAATGATGAAAATATGTAATATAACCATTGTTAAATTTAAAATAAATAAATAAATATTTATTTATTTAAAAAAGAAAATTCTAATGAATATATAACAAAATAAAAAAAGAAAAAGAAAAGTTATCATGTCTGCATCTTACACTCTTACTTCTTTTTAAAAACTTTTAAAAATTATAAAGAATACATAATAGTGATAGAATAAAGTAGCATTAAAAATGACACAAAATTTCACTAAACAAAGTAATTTCACTAAACAACAATAGTTATTGTATTGCACAATGCTATCCTCAAATAAGCTGCTTAAAGTGCCAGATATAAACATGTAAGGTTGGTTTAAAGAAAAAAAAATGAAACAACAAAAATATTGTAAGAAATTCAAATGAAAGCAAAAAATTTAAGAATTAACTTTAGCTCCTTTCAAAAGACCAGTGAGAATTGGCTGAGCAATTATCCAAAACATTTTATACTTATTCTGCAATTTACATTTCCCACCTCTAAGGCGGTTGTGAGTACACAATCATTCAGCTCCACAAGATACTTAATGTAGTAATGACCCTTGGAGGGGATACTGTAGGTAAAGCAAAAATGACAGGTTCTGGTGTTCTTTATCATACGCTGCCTGTCTATGCCAGGCTCCACGTTCAGAGCTGCAATGTCCAAGTCATGATGTTCTAATCAAGGCCAACATGGAGAGACCCTTAATTTGCTTTACTCCTCTTCTCCTTCCTCAGGCCTCAGTTACTTAACTGAAGAGTGCCCAATGCTTGGGGCACACAGATCATCTGTCTTCGAGGTGCATCACAGACTATAACTTCCTGAAATGTCCCTTGATCTTCTATGACTTCAGCCCCATCGATTCATCTTGTCCTGTGTTTTATTTCCCAGGCTGGCTAATCTGAAGAAGTACATTATAGCAGGATTACTTGTCTATCTGTGTGTTTTTCCTAACAAGTAATAAGTTTATCTCATAAATGCTATTGCTGGCCTTTTTCCTGCTTCAAATACATGCAAGGCATGCTCTTAGAGGTGCTTCCGGCAACCCTGAAGGTCCACAGAAAAGGTTGGGGAATCTGGGATTCAAATCACCCCACACCATTGATCACCTCCTTTACTGGTCCTGGAGAGTGCTAGAAATTTTTAAAGTTATAGTCAAGATTCATAGATGCCCTCTCATCCTCAAAGATAGGTATAAGTTGACATACTATGTTTGAACCACACATCAAGAAAAGTAAGGGGCTGGCAAGATGGTTCAGCAGTCTAACGTGCCTGCTTACGCAAGATTAGGCAACCACAGGGATTGCAGTTTGATCCTGGCACCACATGCTGCACCAGCCCCACACCCAGAGCAGGCTAGCCAGCCATAATATAAAGAGAAGAAAGAAAGAAAGAAAGAAAGAAAGAAAGAAAGAAAGAAAGAAAGAAAGGAAGGAAGGAAAGAAAGAAAAAAGAAAGAAAGAAAGAAAGAAAGAAAGAAAGAAAGAAAGAAAGAAAGAAAGAAAGAAAGTGGATTTCTACTCCTTTCCCAGTTGTGTAAATTATTTGGGTCCAAAGTATGGAATAACTGAAAAGAAGAAATCGTTTGTTTAATAAACAGAAATTTAGCATGCATAATTGTCAATGAGAAGTTAAAATTTTGTGTTATTTTGAAAGTTTGTTTTTTGGAAAAAAATTACTTAAGTTCTTTTCTGTGGAATGAAGGAATTTGATGAAATGATACTTGAGATCCCTCTTTTTTATTTTTGGTACCAGGTGTCAAAACTGAAGACCTTGTGCTTGCCAGGCTACTGCTTGCACCTCTGAGATGTATCCTGAGTACTTAGAGATCCTTCTTAATTCTGACTCTGCATTTAAATGGAGTTGAAATTAGCTAGAAAATTGCATTTACAATTGAGATCAGCTATGGATCATATAAATTAGCCTGAAGAAAAACATCATCTTTAGCTTGTAATGGAAGCAGCATTTAAAGCAACATGAGAGCTCTGATCCTAGTAACACTTTATTAATTGTATAGAAATTTTTTTTAAAAGTGGTCTGTCTTTTTCTTGCTTTAGGGCAGTGTTGGCAAACCTATTTATATATCTTTTTCTTTTAAGACTAAATATGTTGATGTATTAGTTTTTAAATTAAAATCTCAGTATTCACGTTTAATTTCAATGTTGGCACTTTGCCATAAATAATTGCTTTTGGGACTGCAACTGGGACACTTTAAAAGGTTCACCATCACTGCTTTCAACACTTGCTAAATAGCCTGTTTTATAGCTAAAACTTAATGGAGCTGATAACATTTTGGAGACCTCATTTCTAAGAAAGCTACTAAAATTTCAAGAGTAGAAATTACAGATGCTTTGTCACTACTCTTACCTTTGTCTTTAGCTTTTCCTCTTTACATGTGCTCCAGTAACTTTCCTTCCAAAAATTATACCTGGCCCTTAAGAGACAGTGGAAATGCTAAGCTTCAATTCCTTAGTCCTTCTGGCAGCCAGAGAAGTTGGGTGGTTAGATTCATGGGGAGGTCAAGGAGTCACCCAAGTCAGTTGTTAACACCCAAGATTAAACAACACCAGAGAAACTGGTGAACTGACTTTTGCCATGCTGCTGATCTCAGACTAGGAAATGAGGCATGGCAACATTGTCACTTCCAATGCCTTCAGAATTTTCTTTTTAATATTTCACTAGATCTTGGCCAAAAGGCCAAGAACCAGTTCTCTTCTTAGTATTTAAAATGGTCTGGCATCATTCTAATTGTTTCTGAGAGAAACCATGAAATCATTTGAGATAAACAACATAAACACTGTATTGCAAAATTTAGACTTCAATAAATCTCTTAAGGGAATCCCTGTTGTAGTGTTTTGTTTAGATTAAATGAACTTGGATTAAATCTAGGGGCTATTACCTACAGAGAGTTGAGTAAGTGGCACTTAGCTCTTCATCAGAATACAGTTGCACTTACAGATATAATGCACACAGACACACATGGCCCACAGGTAGGTGGTTGAGAAAAAGGAGATATGAACTTTAATTTCAATAACTTCTTGATGATAGCCATTCTTAGTAATTTGTTTTTTATTGCTTTTAATAAGAAATAACAATGTGACAGTTTCAAAACGCGTTAGTAGTACATTCTCAATATTTGATACAATGCATATGGTTGTCTTCCTAGTAGTTATACAGAGCACAGGGTGTAGACATGACAATTTTTCTAATCGTTATTGGTACAAAAGATTTATTCTCATTGATCTAAGAGAAAGTAGCTGTATGCATAATCCAATGCTCCATAATCACAGTGGGTTATTAGCAAAACCGACAATGTTGGAAGCTGTTGATTTAAGCCTTTTACAGCTCAGTGTAGGAATCATTTTCCATAATTTAAATGGAATTAGCAGTGTGTGTGTAGAGCAGTGCATGAACCTCAAGACAGAGCAGAGGCATGGAATCTGACCAATTACCCCACTTCCTAGCTTTCTTTATTGAAGATGGCTTTGTCTCACATTTGGTCAATGACATTTCTTAGGAGAGTTTTAAGTAGATTAAGAGGACAACAGTAAAGAGTTTTGTGAGAACTTTCCAATTAAAGAACAAAGATGAGAACCTGCAATAGGAAGAGGCTATAGAAACCAGAATTAATGAGCATTGTGGAGAGCCATTCCTGACAGTTTAACACTTTGCAGGAAGGACCATTGCAATAAGTCACTTAACAGATTGAGTCTTCTAGCATGCTAATGAGAGCTCACACCTGGGCAAAGAGTTTTGTCCTTCGGAAGCACTTCCATTTCCTGATCCTGATAGGAAGGTACCTGGGGGATACATCTGCAAAGCCTTTTCAGCTGTTGGTTTGCTTAGCTCCCCTGAGATTGCCTGAACAGATTCCTCCTTCCTAGGTTATATACACCTCCTGTCATTATTATAATGATGTTTACCTCTCAGTGCCAGAGCTGAATGGAACATTATATCTGAACCTAAACCAATCAGCAGATAACACTAGGCACTTTAATAACTAGTCCATAGCTCAGGCTTCTCTCTCAATCCTTATTAGAAAATGAAAATAGGGAGCTAAACTACCCCGTTAACAGAAAATTAGGCAAGTTAGAAAATGCTGTAGTAGATATGGAGAAGTTAGCAATAAAGGGAAAGTAAGAAGAGTAGAAAGATGAAACTGTTGCTTCATTCATTGCTTTTTTTTTGCAACAAACATTTACCACTAACTAGTTCTTGGTGCTGGGGGCATATCTATGAATCCAAGCAGAAGAAAGATGAGGGTCTCCAGTGTAGTATGTTAAAAAATGATGAACACAAGTGTAAAAACCATGAGACAGAATTAAGGACCAGATAATGCCTGGGAAGGGTGAAAGTTCTAATAGGGTGAGCTTCATTAGAAAATGATTTTTAAGTAAAAATTTGTCTATCATGAGGGGGTTGACCAGGTGTACATGAGGACCAGCACTTTGGGCTGTGTGAAGTCTCAGGCAGGGTATTGAGCAGACTGTAATTTGTGTGTAGAGTACAGGGTGAGGCTGAACAGTAGGAAATGGTATCCATGGGGTGACAGACCTGAATCTCACTGGGTCTTTAAGGTTAATATAGGGATTCTGGTTTTTTTCCCTGAGTGGAATGGAGATTTCTATTTACTTCATGACTTTGCACACAGAAATGATAATCTGCCTCACTTTTGAAAGACTGCAAAGATGAGACCAAAGGAAAACAAAGGCAGAAAAAGAGAGACCAGATCAGGAAGCTTTTGGGGTAAAACAGAAAAAAACATGAGGAAAGTCTGGATCCAAGATAGTGATGGTGGGGTTGGTGTCTATGTAGCTGTGGTTCATCTGAAGTAGAGCAGACAAAACTAGCTGATAATATGGAGAGTAGCAATCTGGAGAGAGGGGATGTCACTGGCAGTGAATCCAAGTTTCTTGAGTTGAAGAAGGGGAATTGTATTAGGAGTGATTGGTGGAAAGAAGCAAAGTAACTGCACAAGAGAACTGCTAACCTGTATAGTGGAGTGAGTTGCTGAGGGGCCCTCCATGCAATGGCCATTCATTTGAATTGACAATTCTTTTACTTATTATTCCAAGGATAAGGACTGATAGCTCTGTTTTCTTGTTGACTATTGACTTTAACTTTTCCCCCGCTTCTCTCGCAGTTCTGAATGGTACAGAATTGGACATCTATCATGTAAGCAGCCACTCATCCATTTTTGTTACTGTTCTTGGCTTTCTGCTTTTGACTCTGGCTTCTGAAATTAATGAGAGCGCCTCTTTGGGAAGATGACTTATTTGACAAATGCCAGGTCTGTCCTGCCTAGTATCACAATGCTTTCCCTATAACGAGCCCAAGCTAACAAGAGAAGACCTGGCTTCAGGTATTTTTATAATGCTATGAGGCCACTTTCCTGGTGGGCTTGCTATTTTCCAACTAAATTACACTGTGTTACTGGTTTCTCTTTCAAGTCCTTTCTTTGAGATAGTAGTGCTGATAATACTTTTATTTCACATTTATCTATCTCAACTTGTTCATAATGATAGTGACAAAATGTTAGTCTTATTTTTCTCTTCCTGTTCTATCTTGAAATTAGTTCACAAATTCACAGGTGATTATTTTAAATATATTTCCTTCGCAGTAAGTTATACAGGATAGCCTGAAAACACCTTGGAATTATTTTTGGCTTCCATGTTTGTTTGGACTGCTTTATACTGCAGAAAAGTATTATCGTGGGGCTTTCAGCTAAAACAAATTTGTGCTTTTATGACTCAATTTATGAAAATTAAGTGGGACATTACAATTGTTTGCTTGGAAATTCATTCTAGTTTTATTTTTATAATTTTTACCATTCACATTATAGGTACGAATAACATGACCTAAAATTTTAGGTACATTGGAGGTACTAGGTAATATCCCTACCTTTGAGGAGTCTGTAGTTTCATAATGGAAGATGAAGAAAAATTTAAGTAAATGAAAACATAAGATAACTACATGATTGCCATCTGAATGTTATTGTCATGAGATGTCAGATCCAGAGCACCATTCCAATGGACAAATAAGTTATAATTAGGCCAAAGGGGCAAGGATGGAAAGTTGCATCCAGTGCAAGACCTTGAAAGATGGTAGAAAACGACACTGGCTCTATTTTAACAAATGGTAATGGGATTCTTGGAATGAGCTGAGGATGTTAAACAGAGGTGTAGAAACATCCCAGTTTCTGTGCAGGTAACTCAAAATGTGCCCAGTCCTGTGTGCTCCTTGCATTCCCTGAAATTCCATCTGTTGGTTGATGGCTAAGTTGTAGAATTAGTGTTGACCTTTTCCTGAATTCATGGGCTTTCCAATATAAAATGTTTCACAGATTTTCATTCTAGGAGGCAAGCCTAGCTTCTCTTCCTGTGGTTGGCTTGATGGTCATGCTTTGGGAGATAAACAGAAGAAGCAATGATCTAATTTTAGCTAAGTAGCAGGCAAGATTTTCCTCATTTTCATTGATGATCATTACTTCAGATTTTTAAATGATTTTTTATTTATTATTTTTTTGTTTGTTTTTTTGAGACAGGGTCTCATTATATAGTTCAGACTGGCCTTGAGCTCACTTTTGTAGCCCAGGCTGGTCTCGAACTCACACTGATCCTCCTGCCTCAGCCTCCCAAGTGCTGGGATTATAGGCGTAAGCCACCACGCCCGGCTGTATTTATTTGTTTGTTTTGGTTTTTTTTTTGTTAAATGATTTCTTAAAACATAGTTTACTATTCTTTCTCTTCCTATTTCAATTTTCCTTTTAAAAAATGTTTTGAGGATCCTGGAGTGTGAGGAGACTGTCAGATAGGACTGTCTCACTAGAGTGTCCCAGCCTCTCTACCAAGCAGCAAGTCACTGCGCAGAGCTGCAAGAGCACTCATAATTTTCAGGTTCAGTCACATAACCCCACCCCATCTTGGTTGCCCAGTGGCTTCCTGTAAGGAACTGTTGATATCCTCTGCCCTTCTAGCTTTCTCTGATGAGAAAAGTTTTATTTTATTTTATTTCAAAGGCAAAAAGCATGATAAATCTAGTAAGTGTGATCGTTTAGAATGTAAGCCAATTAGAGCATTGTCCATGTAACAAAATTTCAGGAAAATGTAGCCAAGAGGTTGTACCGTCTCACTGCCTGCACTGGTCCTGCTGTGTGTTAAGGTACCATCCTTTCTGGGATTATCTTCTGTTGGGAGCCACAGGAAACCAGGAATATGCTCAAGTGTGTGTAGGTGGGACTGGGCCTCCATGCCTGGAGCATAAAGCTACCACAGTGCTGAGAAAAACATCCTGTTGAGAAAAACAACCTTTGTGATTCAGGTCAGCTATTGGTTGCTAGGTAGCCTTGTGTCATGGGACGCAAACTTTGTGGAAGTATAAATAAAAGACCGTGTTTCTGTGTGCTTGAGTTAGTCCTGCCCATCAGGCAGACTGACGACCACCTAGTCCAACTTTTCATCTTGTCTATCTTTCTCATTCTTATCGCCACGTCTCCCCGGGGTAGAACCATTCACAGTAAGATCAACAGATCCCTACATTTATGGATTCCTACAATCTTCAAGGCTTTGCAGTTGATGTTCTGCCTCCACCATTTTTTCTTTCTTCAAGTGTCCAGTATTTACCCTAGCAATGAGAGAAAAGAGTAACTGAGACAATATCCTAAACATAAGGGCCAAGGAGAAAGCTCTGTGGCACAAGTGCCTGCCTGGCAAGTGTAAGGTCGTAAGTTCAAACCCTGGTCCTAAAAAAAGAAAAAAAAGCACAAACCTAAATATATATGGAACTCAAACACTCCAACATAAAGAAAACAACCTGATTTTGAATGAGCAGAAAGCGAGTCTTAAGCAGAAGTTTGCAAGTTTAAGTCCAGTCTGTTAAGTTAGCCACTTAGCAAGATTCTGTCTCAAAATAAATGAAAATGAGGCTGGAGATAAAGGCCAGCGTGAAGGCAGCAGTTCATGGTGGAGGCTAGGAGCAGAGAGCAAAATGGAGAAGCAGCAGCAAGAATGACAACAGAGGGCCTGGCGGGATGGCTCAGTGGTCTAAAGCGCCTGCTTGGAAAAGCTTGGGCGGCTTCAGGGACCACGGTTCGATCCCCGGCACCACATGCTGCGCTGGCCCTGCCCTCGGGGCGGGCTGAGCCGGCCATAAAAATGATTGAATAAACAAAGATTCTGAAACAAGAATAAAGAAAAATAAATAAAATTAAAAAAAAAAAAAAAAAGAATGACAACAGAGAGGAAGTCTGTCTCCTTTAAGTTGCATTCAGGCCAACTGCCCCATGCTGGGGGTAGCACTCACGCCCATAATCCCAGCAGCACTCAGATCCATAATCTCCACCTTGATCATGAATTAATCTCAAACTCTAGAAGTCCCAGACCCATGACTGCATGAGGCTTTGGGGATGACAACTAGACACAAGCCCTAATAGACGTTAAGCTCTTATCAGATGCGTTGCTTGAAAGTACAGTTTTCCCATTTCATAGACTTTCTCTGCAGTCTGTTGACTGTATTCCTGGCTGTGCAGAGTCTTTTTTTGTGTGCATGGGGGAAGTGGTCTACAGAGTGTTCAGGGTCTCACTACTAGGTCAGACTCATGGTAATCCTCCTATTAACAGCTTCCAAGAAGCTGGGATTACAGGCCTGTGCCACCACACCCAGTCTCAATTGCCACCTCAGCTCGCCCCTGGGGCGGGGTTGGCAGGGCAGGCCCAGGGATCGAATGCTGGCCCCTGTGCCTGCTTTCAGGTGCTTTAATCTGTGCAGCTATTTGGACAGCTCTGAAGGTTTTCAGTTATATATAAACCCATTTCTCTATTTTTGTGTCTGTTACTTGAGTTTTTGGGTTCACATTTCAAAAAAAAATCATATATATATATATATATATACATATATATAGTACATATATATAGTATATATATATATACATAATACATATATATAGTAAATATATATATATATATATATATATATATATATACTATATATATATAGTCTAGACAAATGTCTGAATACTTTTAGCATTTTTAGTCATTTCATCATTTCAAACCTTAGGCTTAAGTCTTTAATTCATTTTGAGGTGATTTTGTATACATAGTATAAAGCAAAATTCTGATTTAATTTTTCTGTGTGGGGATATCTGATTGTCGGAACAACATTTATTGGAGAGACTGTCCATTCCAATGAGTGTTGTTGGCTCCTTTGTAAAAAGAATCAACAGAACATTCATGGATAGCTGTATTTCTGGGCTATCTGTTCTGTTCCACTTGTCTACGTGCTTTTTTGTTGTTGTTTTTTGTTTTGTTTTTTGTGGAACCAGGGTTCGAACTCACGACCTTACACTTACCAGGAGGGTATTTGTGCCACGGAGCTATCTCCCCAGCCCCTGCCAGTGTGTCTGTTTTTATGACAATACCTTGCTTTTCGATTATGATAGCTTTGCAATGCATTTTAAAGTCAGATAGCGTGAGGCCTCCAATGTTGCCTTCCTCAAAATTGCTGCGGTTACTTGGAGTGTTTTGTTGTTCTGCACCTATTTTAGGATTCCTTTGTATTCCTGTGAAAAATGTCATGGAAAGTTTGATAAAAATTTCATCAAGCCTATAGATCAACTTCAAGTGGTCATGTTATTAATATTAATTCTTCCAATCCATGAATGCAGGATATCTGTTGATTTCTGTTATCTTCAGTTTCTTTAGCTGGTACTTTATAGTTAGGTGGACAGGTCTTTCACTTCCTTGGTTATACTTATTCCTATTATCAATGGGCTCATCTTTATTAGATGATTCACTGCTATCATAAAGAAAATGCTGTTGATTTTGTATATTGAATTTTTGTCCTATGACAATATTGAATGTGTTTATTAGGACAACAGTTGCTTTCACAGTCTTTATACAGTGAGGTACACAGCATCCAGGACCCTCCGTGACCCCCTACACACCATGGAGTGCGCCTTACTCATCTCCTAGGTGTTTCCTAGCCCAAGGAAGTTGCCCTGCCAGGAGGGAGTAAGGGGCACCGCCCCCAACCGCTGCTTCTCCAGAAGACCTGGTGGGATGAGAGTCACAGTTTCTGCTTTCTGGATATCTGAGTTAACCAGTCATTCTTCTGCGTACCAGAGCCCTCTTCCAATCCTGGAGATGAAGCCTCAATAGTTCATCTGCAAACTACTTGGGATATCTTAAAACTGAAAAAAAAAATAATTCACTGTTATTTGAAATAGCTATATTTACTTCTATATAAAAATATCAATATACATTTGTTTCGTCTTACTTAGTTGGATACCATATATAATGGGAGGAAGCTTAGCCCTTCCTGGCCTGGAATAGCCAAGGGAAGCCTGTAAGCTGACTTGAACCTGGCCCTCTGGGTAGTGCCTCCTGGGAGCAGGGTTTCTCCCGCTGACAGGCAGCTCCTTGTGTGGTGGGGTCAGCAGATGCCCAAAGCCTTGCTTCTTCCCCTTCCCCTCTATACTTTACTGAAACTTCCTAACATGCTGCTGCCAGGAAGAAGCAGTCTGAAATTGTCAGGTGTCACTGTCATGTTGCACAAGGCTGGCAGCTGAAACGGTGAAACACAGATTGTTCTTCTGCACGTGTGAACAATTGCAAGGTGTCCTTCACTGGTAACACACTATCACCGAAAAGCTGTGAGGGAGTGCTGCCCACTGTAGGAAACTGGCACCCAGCCCTAGAAGCAGTCAAGCCTGAGCAGCTAGGTGACCTGAAGAGCTCCTCCCTCACCCCCGTGAGCTCCCTGCAGCCTGTGTCCAGGGTTTGTCACCAGTGATCACACAGCTGTGTGATTCATCTTTACTCAGATACTCTGGAGGTGTTGTTCTTTGGTCATGTTATGATCCCCAGAGGTTTATGGCAGTGACAGCTAAAAGCACATTGTAACGTGTATGAATCAGCTTAAAATCAGAGCCACTACAGCCATATGTTAAAAACTAATTCATTTAAAACAATGCTTCCCTGCTGCTTGCAATGTAGGTGGGGCCAATAAATAATTTGGTGGGGATAAATATTAAAAACATACAAATCTTTATTTTATTTTTAGAATTTTATTTTTATTTTATTTTTTTCTTGTTTCAGAACTTTTGTTTGCTTCTTTATTTATTTTTATGGCCAGCTTAGCCTGCCTTGAGGGCAGGGCTGGTGCAGCATGTGGTGCCAGGGATCGAACCATGGTTCCTGCAGCTGCCTAAGCTTTCCTAAGTAGGCGCTTTAGACCACTGAGCCATCCTGCCGGGCCCCCAAATCTTTATTCATTCATGTCATTATACTTATCCATGGTTCTCTCCCTATCTCTCTCTCTCTCTTTGTATTTTAGGGACGGGTCTACAGGGTGTTCAGGGTCTCACTACTAGACTGAACTCATAGTGATCTGCCTGTTTACAGCCTCCCAAGAGCTCGCATTATAGGCGAGTACCACCATGCCTAGTTTCAGTTGCTGTCTCAGTACACCTTTCAGGGCAGGGCTGACACAGCAAGCCCAGACATCAAACTCCATCTCTGTGCCCCCCCCCCCGGTTGAGGATCAAACAACTCAGGACCTTGCGCTTGCCAGGCAGGTGCTTATGCTGCTGAGTTATATCCCCAGCCCCTTCCCACTCTCATTTTTATTGCATAAATATATGATATAGTAAATGGCCTTAAGGAGATTGTTTTTTGGTTTTCCTTTTGTTTTGTGTTGAGTCATGGCTATGCCACTTTGCCCAAATTGGCCGCTAACTCCTGGGCTCCGACTGCCTCCCTGTCTCAGGTTCTTGTAAATCTGGGATGACAAGTGTGTGCCGCTTCACCCATTTGCTTAACTCTGTCATAAGATCACTAATTTGGTAGATATTTAATTCAAAGGCCCAGAATAATGAACTAAACTCAAACCTATTGTTAAGTGCATGACATAGTCACAGATATATTTATAGGAGTTCTTTTCTTACATTAATGTATCTTAACATTTATGTGTTTCACGCCTGTAATCCCAGCACTTGGGAGGCTGAGGCAGGAGGATCGATGTGAGTTTGAGACCAGCCTGGGCTACAAAAGTGAGCTCAAGGCCAGCATGAACTGCATAGTAAGATCCTGTCTCAAAAAAGACAAAAAAAAAAAAAAAAAAAAAAAAAAAAAAAAAAAAAAAAAAAAAAAATTATGTGTTTGGCAATTAGAATTTATTTTTATAGAAGGCTTAAGAAAAAGGCCAACTTAAAAGAAAATGGGTGCTGGGGAGATAGCTCAGTAGAATAAGTGCTTGCCTAGGAAGTGCAAGGTCCTGAGTATCAACCCACAGTATCACCAAAAGAAAAAAAGAAATAAGATATTAAAAAAAAAAAAGACAAAGGCCAACCTTAGTTTTCTATTTCTCTAGTGGCATTTTAGAAAATGACTCTGAACCAAATATGTTTTCCCATCCTTAGGATATTCAGATCCTTCAAACAACTCTACCATTAATTCAGATCAGCCTATTGTAGAAGTGATGTTTCTATTTTCTGAATAGCCAGATGGGAAGTTTATTTTTATGAAATGCTACTATAAATAATTTTAAAAATGCCTTCCCATTTTAATGTAGTCTATACTCATTACTAAAATTTTAGAACAGCTGGGCGTGGTGGCTCACGCCTGTAATCCCAGCACTTGGGAGGCTGAGGCAGGAGGAAGATGTGAGTTCGAGACTAGCCTGGGCTACAAAAGTGAGCTCAAGGCCAGCCTCAACTGCATAGTGAGACCCTGTCTCAAATAAATAAATAAATAAATAAATAAATAAATAAATTTTAGAACAGTATATAAAATATTAATTTACTTTGCACATAGTAAAGTAATACATGTTTTATAAGACCTCTTCAGTGTAGAAAATATTAATACTGAAAATATCTAAAATTTTGTAAAATACTTTCCTATATTTTTGTGATCTTTTTCATTTAGGTTTTTAATATAAGTGAAAATATAGGTCTGGAGTTTTAGAAATATTTAATGTAGTTATGATCATCAGGCTTTGATATAAAACAATGATACAACCAAAAAGCTATTCCATTTTATAGTGATTGCTTTTTTCCACTAGCTAAAGCCATATCTGACTCATATACAGTTAATATATATTAAAATAGAATTTACTCATTTAATGCATCAAAAGTATTTTAAGTGTATTAGATATTTTCTTGCAAGAGAACTGACAAAAAATATTTTCTATGTGGCTATCAAAGAAGAAAACAGACCCGGCAGGATGGCTCAGTGGTCTAAAGCGCCTGCTTAGGAAAGCTTAGGTGGCTTCAGGGACTGCAGTTCAAACCCCAGCACCACATGCTGCACCAGCCCTGCCGTCAGGGCAGGCTGAGCCAGCCATAAAAATTAATAAATAAACAAACAAAAGTTCTGAAACAAGAAAAAATAAAATAAAATAAAAAGAAGAAAACAATTTTTTGTCCCACTGTACCCAAGTTTAAATGTAGGCTTTATTAGCTGGAATAAAAATAAAATGAAACTTGTGAATATTTCAGCCATCATCAGAAGAGGTCTTGGCTCCAAACTTGTGCTAAAAGCTTGCCAGACAGGTTCTTATGGCACCAAGCTATTCCCCTAACTTCAAATCCACTTGGTAATCTGAGCAGAGTGTGGAGTTTGGGTTGTGAGCCCTGAAAGAGAAAGCTCTGTCTTTGTATATTACAGGTTAAAGGGCAGAGCCCAGTGGCTGCTGGGAGGGTATTGGCACCTCGGCTTTGCTCCTCAGCGCCTTAGGTCTCCCATAAACTCTTCCATTTGCCGCAAATATCACCAGTTTCTATTCAACAAATTTACACTGTATTACTCACTCTCCTCTACAACCTGGGCTTTTGAGACCTCAATTTACAACTTTGATTTTCCTACTGCCTAAGTTATTTGTTTTTATTTTTCTATTATCAGAGTGAGATTTCAAGTAATTGTTTCAGCAAGTGGTATGCAGGTCTGACCTTAATTATCTAGCATTATCTTTCTATTTTCCTCAAACATTACAGGAAGGTAGCTGTGGGGGAAATAATGAGTTCTTAAAGTTTTCCTTAAATCGCTACATTTCATTTTGTACTCTCCATTGTCCCATATTATTGAATGGTCAATACTGGTAAAGTTATGCATATAATTAACATTGCTTAGAATTTGTCTGGCCTGTATCAAAAGATTTCTCTTAGTTCAGGAACAGTTTTTTCCTTAGTCAATTGTTGCTTCTATGAATCATTGCTTCTGTTTTTGATGATGTTTCATCCTATCCTTCTGAAAGTGACATTTTTCCTCTCTAGTTTTTATTCACTCATACTCACAGCTTTATTGTTTATAATTTATTTTTATTTTAGTGTAACTTCTTGGAAAAAGGTTGCCCTCTAAGATCAGTGAATCAATTTGCTCCAGAGTGAATTCTGTTCTTTGTCACCTCCACTGCCGGTGATTTCTGTGTTCTGAAAATCCATCTTGTCTGTCTGTCTGGTTCTGTGTCTTATTCTAATGCCTTTATTCTTTTCCTGCTACCTCTAGGGGCCCTCCTCTTCCTTAACACAGGCTTCATTTCTCTGCATTCCTAGGAGACATTTCCACTGTGCCAGTTCACATTGTCTCTCAATTTTCATGACAGCCCTTATTTCGCAGCAATTTTTAGACTGCATGCTACTCTATTTTCTATAGTTTTGTATGTGTGTATGTGTGTGAGGGGAATTCTAGTCTCATTTATTTTTTTCCAACAGCCAATTTATTTTGAAGAATACAATTCTCATAAAGTCTATAGCATATTTCCATCTATTGCTGTGTTTCAATACTAACACCCCCCTCTTCCATCTCTACTGGAATAACAGAAATCAATGACAATTGCTACTGTATTATTACCTGGTAGGAATTGAGTAAAGGAGAGGTAAAGAATACAGGGAGATAGGACGTGTCTGTACGTGGTTATCATCTACCACTGGTGAAAAAATTGTAGAAAACTAGCACTTCATGGGCTGCAGGAAGGGAGAAGATAAATTAATCTGTTTCTGTTACATCTGGGAAAAGCGATTTGATGAATGTACACAAGAAAGACAGTTACGAATCAGCATGTTGCTGCTTTCTGGGAGGAAATGTTTTCACTTTTATTTAATTTTGACATGATAATTACAAAAAGATAAGAAGATGAAGTAGGAAAAGCAAGACAAATAGCAAATGAAGAAAGACCAGGAGAAAGCAAGGAATATACCAGTTAAATTACTGTCAGTATGAATTTAAAACAAAACATCCCATGAAGGTAGCTGAAGTTTCAGGCCATTGACCACGAACTACCCTACAACATGTTGTACCACGAATTACATGTGTCATGGCCACAGGTTTGGTCATCTTTTCTTTTCTCAGAGACACTATATTTAAGTCACTCCTACAACCTTGATACACTTTTCTCTCATTTGTTTTGCTATTATTTTGTCACGCATTATCCACCTACAAGTACTTCAAAGAGCAACACACAGCTCCCAGGTTTCTTTTTTTTTTTTTCTCTTCTTAGGTGTTTACCTGTGATTTAGAGCAGTGGGTTGGCCAATTTTGTTGCGCATATGTTCTAGCTCTTGTACAGGCTATTGACACAATTGTAGGATGTCTGCTTTTTTCATTTGATTAATTTAAAGCAGATTTCAGTAATTTTTTTTCCAGTCAAAAAGTTCACAGTCCTCAGAGAACCAATCCCTAGCAGAATTAACATTTGCATATTGTTTTCTGTTCTTGGTATGAGAGGATGAGATGAGAATGGGAGACACAAATATTTCATGTGCATTAGAAGAGAAACTAAAATGTTGTTCAACATAGGCAGTGTTAGTGTCTCTTTTTCATTAAGAAGGAAGGTTTGTGTTCACATCAATTGGAGAATTTTATGCTCATAACTTGCACTCTGAGTACTTTAAAGATAACAATATGTAATATGTTAACTACTGTTATTTTCCCATTATTCTGTTATGAAATGTTATTTCACTTTTCCCATTAAATAAAAATAGGCAGTATTTAACAAAGATAAAACATATTTTCCGTAGTTTCCATGGAAATTTTTAGGAGGAGCCCCACGCTTTTGTGTAAATATTGCCATTAGAGTTTAAAAGGGTCTGTGTCCTACATGATGCTTAATTTGGAAGGAGCGGGGGCAGCACAGTGCCTTGCTGCACAATGGAAGCCACTCATAGCAGCCTCGTCCTCACCGCTACCCATGCCCCTAAATTACTTGCAGCATTTGAAAAATTTTTTTAAAATGACATTCTTTTTTTTTTTTTTGGTGGGACTGGGGTTCAAACTCACGACCTTGCACTTGCCCAGCAGGCACTTGTGCCTCAGAGCCATCTCCCCAGCTCCCCGAAAAATGACATTCTTATAAGGCAGACTTATCATGGCTCTGGTCTGTTGATCTCCAGCTGACTGGTCATATGTGCTACTCAGTTACCCTGATCTGTATCTAAGTACCATATCTATATGCATCAACTGAGAGAATTAAACCAAGCAGATGATGTCTGGAAGGCCTTTGGTGATCCTATCATTTAGAATAAACCCAGAGCTCTCATGCATGTTACTTATTCCATGCAAATTTTGTTGGAAAAAGAGAAAACAAGAATAGGAGGAGGAGTAGGAGAACTGTGTGACTGTAGAATGAGCACAGGTATGTTCTGGAGGCAGTGTGGACCTCAGATGAACCTAAGATAAGTGAGGTATGAGACAGGGTACATGCCTTGTTACCTTCTTGCTGAGACCACACAAGCTCAGGCTGAAGGAAAGGTTTATTGTGTCTAGCATTTTGGTCCACAGTTGGCAGGAGTAGGGTAGTGGAGGGCAAGGCATGGAGGAAGGCAGGCTTCTCACCTCCTGGCTGCAGGAAGGCACATAATGAGACCTAAGAGAGAATGCCAGAAAAGAGAAAAACCCTTCTGCACCACCCCCTGGGAGCCCACTCTCCTGACCAGACTCAGCTCTCAGCACAAAGTATGCTCTCAATCCAGGCACCTTTGGAGAGCTGCACAGCTCAGCACTCGAGCCTCCCAGGAACAAATCATAACATTAGGCGAGAAGACAAGTTAATGTCAGATTGCAGAGAGCTTGGAATGTGGGACTTTTCCCTCTGAGCCCTGCGGAACCAGGCAGCTGGGCAGCAGGGCCAGGTCCTAAGTCTTATAGTAACAACCTGGGGGACGATGTGATGGGAGGGGACAGAGGGCTGGAGTGGCAGGCATGCGGGAGATGGACAGCCTTCAAGAGGATCACAGATTTTTAATGGGAGCATAATTAGGACCCTGGTGAATGTTCCCTAGCTTGAGAAAGGTGCCCAACCTTAGTACTCATAAGATTAAGGACAGAAATGTGTATGAAAGGGAAAATTCCTTTCTAGGACCTTTAAACATACTCTTTGGATTTATCATTTGGAAATTCAGCGGCATACTGGAGGAATAAACATTGCTATTTATTCGGCCCCATAAACTTATTTGATGCAAATTCATAAGCATGAATTTCAAAGAGAACCATATAAGATGCTGAAATGTTCATGTGTCCTTATTATTCATTTTAATTTGGTAAAATACTATTACTATTATTGATAAGGCAATTTTGCTGCTCCCTCTATTTTTGAATGCCTGATTTACTTCAAGTTGAAAATTAAGATTCTAATGCAAATTAGATGTCAGAAAGAGCAATAGCTTTTCAAATTGTTCTCAAATCATAGGCCATAGTAACAATAGTAAAGAATGTTCCGTACATGGAAAGGCACTTATTAGGTGGCCAATTAGACTTTGAACTGAGATTAATTTTTCAAATCAAGTTACAATTATGAATTAGCTATCTTTTAAATTCTGAGCACTCTATGATGATAATTAGCATGGATTCATAACACATTTATAACCCCCTGCTTAAAATCATGGTATATTTTAAGTCAAATGTTATTATTAATGTATTAAGTGTATTCTTGTATGCTGACACTGTTAACTAGCTACATCTGAAACATGGTTAAATAGAACCAAATGCTACATCTATTCAGGAGCTGTATCATGCTCGTGACTTTTCACACACTGAAAATAGAACTGCATGAGCATGCTTTCATTAAATCAAATTTATGTATCCCACTGTAAGAAAATATCTGTTTCTAGGTTATATTTTCTTGCACCATCTCCTTAATGATTACAATTCTCTGGATGGCATCTACTTTTAATGATTAAAAATGATAGTTTATTATTTGTTAAGTTATTTGATGAATTAATAAATTTTTGGTCAAATCACAATGCTTTTAACATTATCTGCATTCGGAGCTGAGGAGATAGCTCTGGGGCACAAGTGCAAGTTTGTGAGTTTGAACCTCAGTCCTGAAAAAAAAAAATATCTGCATTTATTGTTAATCCCATCATGTGTTATTGATTGGTCTTTTTATACATTTTGACACACGCTGTGCCATGCTTTTGGAATTAATTGTCAGAATTATGGAGAAGCTGATGTAGGAAAAATATTTTACAGGAACACATAAGGCTCTGGGCTACATACTCAAGGATTCTTTGGTCCCTGTTGTTTGAAATAAATGACTGTTGGAGGAGCCAGAGATATTGGGCTCTATTTGATTCAGTTATCAGACACAGGATAGGATATGGTGTGGGAATGGTGCCTCTTGACCCATAAGTGAGATGCTGTACACCTTAATATTAATGATATGTAATTCCATTGGAAAGAAATAGGTATTTTCAATCTCTTTTCTCCTTCATGTGAAATTCATCCAGGCCTAAGGTGGTGGTGAATTTGGAAGCTAAATGCAAACTAAAAGCTTATTCCAACAAGGATACTATTTGGACTGAAGAGAGCTATCTACACTTTTGGCAACGTAGTTCATAGAAATTTTTTCATTACCAACAGAGAATGACATAATATTCTCTGAAATTTATGATAGAAATTAACACTCAGGTGACTGTTTCATATATCGTACTTTATTAACAGGCTTATGTATATCCAGCTGAATGTATAAAATATCTTGATTTTATGACAAGTTTTTGTTTTCATTTTTTCCCAACCTACATTTGTTGTTTTCCTTTCAGTAACTTAATTTCACTACTTTCTGTGTTTTAATTTCTTAGGTGTCTTTTATCATTAGTATATGTTGGCCATGTACATAATAATCACATCCTTCTTGGGGAACAGCACATGTCACATCTTAATTTTAGTTCACCTTCTATCTCCCCAGCATCTCCTCTCTTGACCCTCCCTATTTTTACTGAAATTTTTAAAAGACCTTTTATTTATTTGTTTGGTACAGGATCTCACTGTGCAGCTTAGATTCATAGTGATCCTCCTGTTTCAGCCTCCTCAGTGCTAAGATCACAGGCATGCACCATCACATCTGGTTTTGGTGGCCAGCATGGGGGGATTGGCATGGCATGTAGTGCTCGAGACCACACCATGGTCCTTGCACTTGCCAGGCAGGCGCCTAGACCACCAAGCTGTGCCCCAGACCTTTTGCATTATGTCAGTGCTACAGTCATACTCTTACACTTGACTGCTTCAGAAGTTGGCGGATTTGCTGATTGATTTAATTTTTTTTATGCAGAAATTTTGTCAGGACATTTCTTATTCTTGATAGGTAAACTGGAACTTGGTCTCAATGATCTCTGGAGTCACTGCCTTTCCAGAAAAAAATAGTTTCTGCTTTCTTTTCATGCCTTCTCAAGCCAATTAAGCATGAGTGGCAAAATAACACTGTGTTGGATGTAATGTCCTAGTACTGTGAATGGAAGCATTGGCTGTGCAGCAGGGCAGCGCTATTTCCAGTATTCTTCTCGGTGTAACAATCAGGAGTGCAGCAGGGTGATTCGTTGTACCTGTGTTCAAAGCAAAATTTGTTCATAGCAGCATTTTCTAAAGAAGCATCTTACATCCGTTTTTAATGCTTTCGTTTTAATCATCTTCTATGAATAAAGGCATTTCGTAGTAAGGAAGGCTCGGAAACTGACTTTTATATTCTCAGAAGTTCCTAATACACATTACTACATTACAGATTCAGAAGTCCAATACATCAGCCACAAAAGTCCTTTCAAAGAAATTCCCTAAATTGTTCTGAGCAGGGAGCATAACTTCATTTGCTGCTAATATTATACACATATTATGACTTAATCAAAACTTGGGTGCTGCTGGTGCTTTAAAGTGCATCATGGCCATATTCATGAGTGAAAATTACAATTGTTCATGAGAATGATGGCTCTCCTTTTTGTTAGAGTTTCCAAAATATTTATCTTTGAGACGGAGTTATGCAGTTTCTTTCCATGTGTCAAGAAAGTAGTTAGAAAGTCAGTACATTGCAAATAATATATATATATATATATATATATATATATATATATATATATATATATATATATTTTTTTTTTTTTTTTTTTTTTTTTTTTTTTTTTTTGTTCCTGTATTTTACCAAAATCTTTGCTGGTATTGTTAGCAATCACACCTATAGAAGCAGGATTTGGGATGTGGTGGCTTGGGTATGTGTGTATGTCGCTGGACCTCAGAATCCTGTCACAGTGTGTGACTATCCAGGCTTGTGTCCCTGGTAACATGCAGGCATAAACGTACTAGAACTTTCTCCAACGTCAGGTCCACTTGTTTGGAACCTGTTCTTGGCAAATTACATATTCTGAGCTGGTGGCTAAGACATATCATTACAGAAGAATGTGATTGTCACAGGATGCCATAAATTAACTAGAGATCCGGTTAGAGCAGGAATCAGGTGGCCCCAGCATTTAGGATGTGGAGAAGCTATTGTACTGAAAGAATCAACCCAAGGACTCATGCATTCCATTAACTGAGTTGGGAATATTCTCCTCATATTAGAATTCAGGTAATCATTCATTTATTTATCCAAGAAATATTTTTGAGCCAGTCCCAAATGAAGCATTAGGAACTTACTCTCAACCAGGAGCAACTCAGGGCCACAGATAGATGTCCACACTGCAGCGTTGGCACCTGCTCACGCCACGCTTCTCACATGCCTCTGTCCTCATATACCATCCTGGCCACTGGCCTGCAGTGCTGAGAACAGGATGGAGGCTCATTTCATAAATTCCAGTTAGGGGAGTCGGATACTAAGTTCCTAATGTCATAAATTATACTTTTGTTATGAGGAAATTTACTTCTTATAGTTTGGGGACCCAAGGTAGGAGTATGAAAGAAAACTCATAGGATAGATGTCTAAAAAACTAAAATGAAGCCGGGCGTGGTGGCTCATGCCTGTAATCCCAGCACTCAGGAGGCTGAGGCAGGAGGATTGGTGTGAGTTTGAGACCAGCCTGGGCTACAAAAGTGAGCTCAAGGCCAGCCTCAACTGCATAGCGAGACCCTGTCTCAAAAAAGACAAAAAACAAAACAAAAACAAAAACAAAAAACTAAAATGACACCGGGGAAATGGCTCAGGGGCGTAAGTGGCTGTCTAGCAAGTGCAAAGTCCTGAATTCGATCCCTGGTGCTGCTAAAGAACGAAAGAAAGTAAAGGAACGCTAAAGATATAAACCAGCCTACAAACTGTTGACTGAAATATATTATTTTCTCTTACCTTAACAAGTGCACCTTCACAATCAAAAGACTTCACAGGGAAGCTATGTGCTTTGTGTAACTAAAATTAGTAAAATACTAAATGTGACTGTATTTAGCTATCATTGCTTATATTTCCCTGTTGTGTCAATAAATCTATGGTCTGATATTGAGAATAGAATCAAAATATGCATATTTTATACATAATTTGATCCTACCTCTTCAGGATATTTTTGTTTTCATTTTATCAAAACCAATACACATATAAAATAAATGTATCACATAATTTATATTTTACTGCCAGCAATGATCTAAAGGATTAAAAATAAAATGTAATTTAAATTATACAAAATTTAAATATGTCAACATAAATATGAGTTAAATTAAAATTTAAAAGAAGCTCCTAATTCTCTGAAATGTTACATTAAGATATTAAAATTGTCTATTACAGTAAAAGGAAAATACTGGCTACAAATATTCATGTGAAGATTGTTTAAAATATTTTAACCATAATTTTATAAACAAAAAGATATTCATTTTGTAACACCCTACATTACAGATTATAAATGTACTCCTCAATGTTGAGAGCTTATGATGAGGAGAAATCAGTGCCACACTTTAACCTGGCTCATCCAGACCGATAGGACAGCTGAGATGGCTGTAGCACCACCAGTGTTTTCAAAGTAGCAGTCAATGTTTAAAATTTTCACTTTGACTGACTCTTTATGCTATTACATCAGGGATAGCAATTTCTAATGCAAAAACCATGGTTAATAACTTTCATCTAAATGTGTACCATGTCTAATGTTTTATCAATTTTCTTATATTCTTTTTTTGGGGGGGTGGTGCTGGTGATTGAACTCAGGTCCTTGTGCTTGCCAGGCAAGCATTTATTTCACTGAGCTATTTCCCAGCCCATTATTATTATTATTATTATTATTATTATTATTATTATTATTATTATTATTTATTGTTATTATTATTTTGTATATTTTAGGGAAGGGTCTACAGGGTATTCTGGGTCTCGTTACGAGATTGTACTCAAAGTGATCTGCCTATTTACTGCCTCCCAAGAGCTGGGATTACAGGCATATATCACTACGCCCAGTGTCAATTGCTATCTCAGTGTGCCCCAGGGGTGGGGCCAGCACTGCACACCTGGGGATCGAATCCCTGGCCCCTGCACCTGTTTGCAGGCCCTTCAATCTGCTGAGCTATTTGGCTACCCTCCCCTGCAGCCCTTTTTTTTTGGTAGTACCAGGGATTGAACTCAGGACCTTGAGCTTGCCAGGCAAGCACTTATTCCACTGAGCTATATTCCTGTTCCTATTATACTCTTTTAAAAATAACTTTTTAAAAAAGGGAAAAGGAAAAAAAAATTAAAATTAAAATAAAATTTTCCTTCTATCACAAAGTACTTATTAGCTGGCATGGACAAATATTACATCTAACATACTAAATGACAATTGTGCCACCACAGATGAAAACTTGAAGAGATTGAGGAAACACTTACCTGTACCTATATTGTCTGAGACAAAGCATTTGGCAAAGCAATTCATAGGTTTTTCTTCTATCAGAGGCATGTAAAACCTCTTGGAGCCCAGTGCACATGGTGGCATGACTTACAAACGTTGTCCCACATGGACAACAAGTACCCCCGGCTGTCATGGCAGAGCCAAGCTGGTCTTAAGAAGGCTCTGCTAAAATGGGAGGAAGGATGTGATTTTATTCCAGAAGGGTGAAAGACCTCTAGAGGATATTAATAGGAATGACACCCATGCTTAGCTGTCTTAAAAAAGATCCCACTGGGTCAGCCAGATAGCTCAGTGGACTAAAGTGCCTGCTTAGGCAGATAAAATCCCCAGCATGCCATGCTGGCCCTGCCCCCAGGATGCGCTGAAACAGTGATTGAGACTAGGCGTGATGGCAAATGCCTGTAATCCTAGCACTTGGGAGGCTGAAAACAGGAAAGATCACTATGAATCCATTCTGTGTAGTGAGACCTTAGTTGTTCAAGGGGAAAACAAGCCTTCATGTGGTATCTAACCTGGTTCCTGAGGCGATTGTATTCCGGGACACCAATGAGGGGAGGCAATCCAGGTGCTGGGAACAAAAGCAAAGCCTCAAGCCTGAGTATGTGTGGGGTGATCTTGAGGATCCAGTGTGACCAGGAGTCCTAGGAATGAGCATGAAGCATCTGGCCGAAGATAAGGCTAGAACGGAGGGTGGTCATTGTACACTGCAAATAGGACGGTGGCTTGTGAAGAAGGATCAAGGAACCGGCAAACTCTGGGAGTGTTTGTGTAGCCACCTTCTCATTAGTGGTGCAAAAACCCTACACACTCAGCCTGAATAAAGGCACAGAGGCTTAATCCTGCCTCAAGGTCACAGCCCGTGCGCAGATGGCTCTGAGGCAGAATGGCAGGGGGAAGGGCCCAATGGGGAGCCCGCACACATGTAGCTATGTCAGCTCCACTACTCAGCCACCCTCCAAAAGGCCTGTGCCTGACTGCCTGAGGCCCTTGGGGGACAGTTTTGACTGATCCGTCATCTGAGGCAATGTGGTATCATGAGGTGGAACCACAGGGCACTCTGGAATCCATCAAGGTGTTTTTGAGAAACGGAGCTCAAGGCCTGAGTAGAAAAGGAGAAAAGGAGACCACCTCGCAGAAGAGATTGTGGAAGTAACACTTGTAGGATTTGGTGGCCAATTTTGATTTATATGGGAGATGAGCTAAAATGGACTACGACTGTGATAAATGCACAGGGCATAGTCAGGCTCTGTGTTGGGAGGAGAGGTCGAAAGGGAAAGAAATGCAGAGGCTTGTGAAGCTGGCACCTCAAGTGAAATTCGGATTGGAGCAGCCAGGTGTGACACCTTGTCGGCAGCACAGAGCTACATTTTGTCTCACTTTTTTCCATTCAGCCATGTTCTTTCTTTTGGTTGTAATGATTTAATATGCCTATGTTCAATGTAATTGTTGACATGGAAGGACTTGTTACTGCCATTCCTGGATTGTTTTCTGGTTGTTTTGTAGATTCTTTGTTTATTTGTCTTCATGCTAAAGTTACTTTCTGTAAGTACAAGTTTTGGTCCTTTATTTTTTAACAACATTATGTAGATTTTTCTTTTAGATTATTATGAAATAGACCTAAAATGTGACAGGCTGTTGTGTGTTGATAATATTTTAACTGTGATTACCTAAGGTGATACTATCATTATACCTTCTCCCCTTTTGATAGTTTAATGTCACAATTTAAAATTTATAGAATGCATGTCCCTTGGCAAATGATTGTAGATACTACTATTTTAATGGCTTTATGTTTTAAACTTCATGTGACAGGTTTGTGGCTTCCATTCCTCTAGTACAGTGTCGGAGTAGCTTCCTTGTTAGCTCTGTAGGTGACTTTTGCTCTCCCAGATGTTGCCATGCTGCTCATCACTAAGGTTTTCCTTCTCCCTAAACAACTGCCCTTAGCATTCCATATAAACAGGTAGAGTAGAGATGAATTTCCTCACAGTTTGGTTATCTGGGAAACTTTTTCTTTTGTCCTGAAGGCTAGGCTAATCGGGATCTGTGCTCTTCATTGGCCATGTGTTCCCTTTCTGCACTTTCAAGGCATCATGCCATGCTCTTCTGGACCATAGATTCTGCTGAGAAGCTTGCTGCTTTGTGATTTCGTTCTTTTGTCTTTGTTATGGTTTGTGTATAGGTGTACCCCCAAAGCCTCAAGCAGTCTTGGGGCAGAGCAGCATCTGGAATTTATAGCTGATTATTGTGGAAATAGATCTGCATTTCAATGTAAGGTGGGAAGAGAAACTGTGACCTCTCCCAGTTCCCTTGCTTTCTGCCTGCTTCCATGGAAGGCTGCCCTCTGCCATGTGCCAATCTGCTTTGGAACCAGCTGGATATGGACTGAAACCTCCAATAACTGTGAGCTACATAAACCTTTTCTTCCCTCATCTTGAGTGCTGGGTGTTTGTCTTAGCAATGAGAGAAGAGTAACTTAAGACAGTCTTGATATTTTTAATGTCGTGCCATTTTCTTTGAATTTCAATAGCTTGTTTACAAAATCCCCTAACCTATTTTTTTTTTTTTTGGGGGGGGGGTGTGGTATTAGATAGATGTCTGGTCCTTTTGCCCCTGGATATGTGTATCATTCTCACATCTGGAAGATCTCTGCTATTATTTCTATGATGCAGGTTTTTCAGTTATTGCATTTCTTGCCCTTGAACATCTATGACTCAAAGCCTTGCCCTTTGGATAATGTTGTATAATGCTAGTCCACGCCCTTCACTTTTTGTCGCTCTTTTTTCTCTTTTGACTTATATTCTCAAGTGACTTGTTTTCAAGTTGTTCTGCTTGATTGTTTTACTGATGCTCTCTACATTTTCTTCGTATTTCATTCTATTTTCAGCTTCACAATTTCTGTTTTCTTAATAATCACAGACTTTCTTTTATGTTTCTCATGTTGTTCACTTTCCAGATTTTATTAAAATTTTCCACATTTCCTTGAAAGGTGTTCACTTTCCTTAAAATGGTCATTTTGAGTTTTTTTCTCAGACAGTTCCCAGGCCTACATGATTTTGGAGTACACAGCAAGCTCACTGTGTGCTCTTGTCCTTTCCTCTCCTTGGCGTCGCATTCCTCTCATTGTCTTACCCTGGTGCTTGGGCGTTTGATAGCTCAGTCAACTCTTACAGACACTACGAGCCAGTTCTATTGTGACAAGAGCACAGAAAGGAACTTGCATGTGGGACAGAGGTGGTGGGTGTCTCAGGTTCTATGGAGGGACTGACCTGTGTAGGTTTTGTAAGTTCAGTCAAGTGAGGTGAATGCTGATGAAGACCTCAGGGATCCTTGAAAGTCCATGCTAGATACTCAAGGAGAATGAGGGTCATTGCTTTGTGTGTGTGTGTGTGTGGGTGTGTGTGTGTGTGTGTGTGTGGTGATGGCAGCTCACGTCATTTCCCTCTGCACCCACTGCAAAAGCTGTGCTTGAAGGGAACCCACAAGCCAGAAGGCTGCAGTTTTTTCTTGAGCCCTGGTGCTCTGTTTGGGCTATTTTATCTTGCTAATAACCATCCATCTTTGTGAATTGTGTGATGTGTGGTGACAATATCTCCTAATTCACCATCTTAGTGAGGTCATACCCACACAGAGGCAATAATAAGTGAGAATACTCGTTTGCTCTTTCTCAGTTCTCATGATCAGCCAGAATAATATGTTTCTAGGACAGATATGAGAATCCTGATGGCTGTTAGTTATCATATATCTATAGTGTGCTAGGTACAGATACAATTTCTAGAAATCCTGTAGTAATTCATAAACATCGATGATTATGATGATTCAAGATATGATTGCAAAGGAAGTCTGACTCCAAAACTGCAGTTTTATTTCCTTGCTTTTTAAAGTCCCCCCATTCCTACAGTGGTTTGATATGTAATATTGAAAAGGGTTTTAGTTTTGCAAACTTATTAATCCACTGACTAACCCTGGCTCATTGCAAAAGCAAGAACAAGAACATCCTGGAAACTAGTATGGCATATCTTAATTTCTTCTCAAACGTTTGAATAATACACTCAACCTCAAAAGAAGATAAACTACCTTGGGCTGTGCCTCACTTTTTCCATGTGGTTTGTAGCTTTTTCACTACAGAACAGAGCACCAGGGCTCCGTGGCATGTACCTGAAGCAACCTCAGTGCACCACTGTGCCAGAAAGCTGTCACTACACAGAGCCATTTTGGAGTCTACAGACCTGAGCTCATCATGCTACGAGATGATTTCTTTTGGTGATTTGTTGTCAGCTTTCAGTGTTCTCAGATGCTTCTGAATCTCTGCTTTTCTGTTTGCCTGCATTCTGTGTGTGCACATGCATATTGGTTGAATCTAACTCTGAACCCCTTTTATTTTCCAGTTCTTAGAATCTAACTCAGGCCCTTGCACTTATTAGGAAGGTATCCTACAACTGAGCTGAACATCTCAAGATTCCTCTTTTTATAAAGACATCAGACATGTTTCCTCTGAGGTCAGCGCTCACCCAGTGTGGTTACATCTTAGCTAATCCTATCTTCATTGTCTCATTTCTGAATAAGTCTACATTTTGAGGCAGTGAAGGTTAGAACTCTAATATTTGAATTTTACACTTGATCTTAGCCAAAAGGCCGAGAAGCGATAATATTTGAATTTTAAAAAGACATAATGCAAACCATAACACTCAGCAAACCAGCTGCATACTAATGACAACTTCTATTTTATTTAATTCATTCATGTCTCCTTATTATTTGCTAGTAAATAAATTATTAGAAGACTCAGACCCAAAACTGAATGAAATTTGCATAGTGATAATGCAGCTCAGTTAGAGTGGACTTAGAGTGGGTGCTCTTCCCTTCATCAATGATCTTAAAGGCAGTAAAATTTGGATTTTCATATTCATTTGTATGGAGAAAGAGTATATTTATTAATTTACTAAATCTGAGAATGTAGAGGTAAAGAAAATAACACTGAGCTGCACAAGCCATAATTTGCACCTATTATTAAAAATCCACATGTGGCCTGAAGGATATCCTGTATGTTTGAGACTAATATTTATTCAAATATATATTGAGTATATTTTTTTCTGCAGTTTGCCTTTCTTCTGGGTCACCAGAGTCATTGATGGATGACATTTGCTCAGGAGACACAATGCGTAGCTTTGTCTATCTTTTTCCCCGTTTTGTTGGATTTAACCTTATTCTCCCCTTAACGGCTGCAATAATAGCAGTGCCTAAGCCTGTCCTTTGAGGAGGGAATTTATTCAGCTTTAAATAAGGAGTCTGACAAATCTGAAGAGTTAAGAACTAGAATACAGAATGACAAATAAGAAAATCCTGCTTTTCTTGGCCACCCTAACAAAGACAGTAAGTATTAGACATTCGTTTACCTGGAACAACCTCAGCAACTGTGGAGCTGAGTGAGAGTGATGACTACTTGTGTTTTGCTGAAGGAAGGTGATGCTCTGATTTTTGAGGTAAATCTCATGGGGCCACCCCTTCTCACACAGATAAATATGGCATCGCTAGTGCCTAGCTGGTATGGGCTACTGCCCAGGCAACGTGAGTGTAAAAAGTACATCTAGGTATAGCACAGGAAGACTTTCAACAGAGTCATTCATGGCCCAGGACAAGTCACTACAACTCAGAGTGTGGAGTGGCTCAACTCTAAAATGGAGACTATGATTTATCTTCAGAGCCTACAAGATAGAAAATGAAACAGAAAGCATTATAATGGAGAGAGGAAAATGGAAAGACTTTTAGAAAGAGGGCTCTTTATTAAAGATAAGCTTTCTTCATTCATCCTCATGAAAAGAGAATAAAGTATCCTCTCAGGCCTAACTTACAAGGGGGATTCAATATCCTTTGCACTCTACCAAAATTTAGCTAAATCTACGTAGAAATATTGTCTATTTTGTTTGTTTGTTTATTTTACCCCTCATATACTTGGAGGGTATCTGTGTGCTTTAAAGGTAGGTAGTCTAGCTGTCCTCTCAATTTGGCTAAATTGCAGATAAAGCCATTTTCTACTGTCATAATATTTTCTCCTTCTTGGATATGAGTAGGACTAACAGACTCCTAGGCAAACTAGGCAACCAGGGCTTCAGACAACCAGTGCTGTGAACTGAGTGCGAGTGATGGCTGCTTATGTGCTTCTGAAGGAAAGTGATGCTCTGAGAAGCATCTTCCTTTCACATTTTTTGAGGTAAATCCCATGGGCCACCCCTTCTGAGTTGCACAAGCTATAATAGAATGCTAGTTATCATGTTATAATCCACAAAGCATGAGACACTGAAAATAATATTGTAGGCATCTGTGATCCTGTTGGATGTTCACAGCAGCCATGCAGTGTCTTTATAGAAGACACAAGGGATGAATATGAGACATACATTTTCCTAGCCTTTGGATTATCAGATGGCTTGCGTCAGCCATTCTGCCAAACTGATTCTCTGAGGCAGAGGAAGTGATTTCATGGCATGAAATGTTTAGAGTGATGTTTGGTTAGAATGAAGAGGTTTATATCAGTCAATCTTTCTCACCATGAAAACAACTAACCATGATGGGACATAGACCTTACCAACTAAAAAGATCCAACCTGTTTTCTGAACAAAGCAAAGCAAAGCAGAGCAGAGCAGAGCAGAGCAGAGCAGAGCAGAGCAGAGCAGAGCAGATCAGAGCAAAACAAAACATGGGTTTTATTTAAGTAGAAAGCAAAAAGGCATGAGTTTAATGTTCTTTTTAGTGCTTAAAGATACTTTTGAAGGTGATATTTAAAATATTTAAATCTTTATCCTGTTTCCAGTAAGAGTGATAAAAATGAATAGTTCCAAAATCTCTGAAGAGCATAAATGATTACAGTTAGAGTCTATGAGGTTTTCATTATCACTTACAACCATTTTTTTTTTAGAGTTTTTAAATTTAATTTTATTTTTTTCTTGTTTCAGAACTTTTGTTTATTTATTTATTTTTATGGCTGGCTCAGCCTGCCCTGAGGGCAGGGCTGGTGCAGCATGTGGTGCCTGGGATCAAACTGTGGTCCCTGTAGCCACCCAAGCTTTCCTAAGAAGGCGCTTTAGACCACTGAGCCATCCTGCTGGGTCCAACTTACAACTATTTTTAAAAATTTGCACAAAATTAAAAACTTCCAAAATGAATATATGTATGTATGGATATGTGTGTGTGTATGTGTGTGTGTGTGTGTGTGTGTGTGAGAGAGAGAGAGAGAGAGAGAGAGAGACATTTTTAACAGTCTTTCAAGCTAAATATTTGGTTCCTATTTTTTAAAATCTTCATTTGAATATCTTTCATTATCTTTTTATTTAGGCTACAATCAAGAACAAATGCAATATATATTTGTTTTTGTGTATGAATCAGCAATTGGTTTCCCAAATTCACATCCAGAGTTGCATGCATGTTTTTTGTCTTTTGAATACTATTTATTTATTTATTTATTTATTTTGTCTTTTGGAGACAGGGTCTCACTATGCAGTTGAGGCTGGCCTTGAGCTCACTTTTGTAGCCCAGGCTGGTCTTGAACTCACACCGATCCTCCTGCCTCAGCCTCCTGAGTGCTGGGATTACAGGCGTACGCCACCTCGCCCGGCTTTTGAATACAATTTAAAGTAACAGTCTCTTAATGTTTTGTGCTAAAATGTGAACTAACCTGACACCTTCTCAGTAGATCTGTTTGATGAGAGAATTTTGTGAGCCAATTAGTATATTTTCCTAAATAATTAGGGACATGATGCCAATGGAGAAATCTATTAAGGTAGCAGTATAGAAAATTACCAATGTAGAAATCACAATTTAAGGTGGATATATATATACATACATATGTATGTATATATAATACATATATATATGTATGGATATACAATACATATATATATATAATATATTTATATTTTTATATTTATTTCTTTATTTTGAGATAGAATCTCACTATGCAGTTTAGGTGGGGCTTGTGCTCACTTTGTAACTCAGGCTGGTCTCAAACTCACAATGATCCTCCTGCTTCAGCCTCCCAAGTATTGGGATTACAGGCATGTGCAATCACACCCAGCTAATACATTTACATTAAAAAAAAAAAATCTCACTTGCTGGTGGTAAAAGGAAATTAAGTCAACTGTCCATCTGTGTTTTTCAACAACCATCTGAAGAAGGGGTGGTTTTAATAAATCCGGTCAGGGTATTCCTGAAAATATGGTTGCTGACAGTGCGCACAACTTCTGACTGCGCCTTTTGAAGAAGAAGCAAGGAAAGACAGAAACGGGCATCAAACTCTGACATTAATAATTGGTAGCTAAGTTCACAAGTGTAAGTCTCAGTACGTATGTAGTATGCGATGGTCTCCTTAGAGGAGGGGTTTTGATTCTGGGCCTCAGCTGGATTCCTCAGGATGTCCTCACAATGCCTAAACATTCCAGAAAATGTTGCTCATTTGCATTTCTAAAAAGGGTAAACTTTGCTTTCATTCCTTTTTCAGCGGTTGCCAAGATCTGGAGAAGAGTCGCCTTTCTAAATTGCATGTGCAGCACAATTTTTTTTTTTTTCAAGGAACAGCTAGTAATTTTTTGACCCACTTCCTTCTTTCAAATAATGACTTAATAGAATTGATTCAGCAGAGGCAGCTTTCATAGTTTCAATCTTCTTGGCAAGTGGGAGGAGAAGCAACATGAGGAGCACTGGCAATCTTTCCTTGGCTACTTAGCCAGGCAGAAGGTGCTGATGTGGAGGGTGGAGAACTTCATTAGGAGTAGCCTCAAGCGCTGCTCCCTATAGAGGTGGGAGTACCTGTCACCTGTCTCTTGGACATTTTGGCCCAAGGGCACCCTCGGTGGTGGAAGCACATCCGTCTGGATGTGACCTTTGTGGGAGTGGAAAGAGGCAAGACTGATCGGCCCAGCCAGCTGTGCCTTGGCTTTGGGCTTTGTAGGCTGGTTTCATTTTCTTGCAATCCACTCTTAGCATCTTAGATTCAAACCTGAGGAGTACGTGGGTGTTGCAAGTGCAGAGGTCCTTCCGATGGCCGTGGTGTGGAATACCACTGCAGCCACCATGACAGCGCTGCTGTGGTAAGAGATTGTGTGGTGGCTGAACTGCGATTCTACTACATGCATTTGATTTAATCTAAACTTGTTGTAAAGCATCTACTAGAAGCCAGGCTCTATTCTAGATTTGAGAGATTCAGCACTAAATAAAAATGATGAGAGCCCCTGTTTGGTTGTAATTTCTATTCTAATGTTTGGAAAACATTTACTTTGAAGGTGCTCCTCCAACTTCATATTGGATACAAAAATAGGCAAGGTCATGGCAAAACAATAATTATGACCTTGTAAATCCATGTAGCTGAACTGCAGTGACTAACAAGGAAGTACGAGATGAGTTAACTGCATAATTCATTAGTAATTAGATGTGTTACACAGTCTCATGTTGTGCGTGGAGGTGCCTGTTTTCCTATATGATGCCATATTTTTATTGGCATCCCTTGTCGGTTGTTGTGTCAGCGTGAACTATCTCATCAGCATCCTTTACTGGATCAATGGCTTCTTTCCATCATGTGGGTAATACGTGAACCAGAACTGATCTGTGAAGATGGATTTTGTCATTTAGAAAAGTATTTTACGCAAATGGAAAGGACTAAGGAAGATAATTTTTCTCATTTTACTTTATATTTTTTTGTTTTGAGTCTTGGCAGGGGTTCCTTGGTTGAACTTTTGCTGGCTTACTGGTGGAATAGAATGCGTGTGCTCTAGTAACAGGAAAAAATGAAGTGAGAATTAGAGATTTCCTTGTAATGTTGGTGAAAGAGAAAAGATCTTTTCCTTAAGTGAATGGCTCCCATGGAAGTACATCTACTCCCCTGGGGAAATTGGGATACTGGTTTAAGAGAAAGGGAAGCACGACAGGCTTTCAAAACCTGCTCCAGATGTTTTTTAAAGTGCATGACAGGCTGGCACACTGGAGGATTAATTGCTTATCCTATGACCTTAAGATTTCCTCTTATACTTAGGTAGAGAGAACTTTGTTAATAAAACCAAGCTTTCTAAAACCAAATGAACACAAAATATTTTTGCATAGTATAACATATATTGGATTTTCTTACAACATACAGACTCATATAAATCAGAAGAAGGTTATAATACTTATTTTGAAAGTTTTGCCAAGAATGTACCATTGTGGAAAATCTTATCACAGGGAAGCTCCATGGCACAAGTGCCTGCCTGACAAGTACAAGGTCGTGAGTTTGAATCCTGGTCCCGGGGGGGAAAAAAAAAAAAAAGAAAGAAAATCTTATCACAAAGATCACACAAAAGGAACACATATGCATTAACTTGAATTTGTAATGGTCATGGTCACCAGGGTTCTCCAAATGGGTTAGAATCCTCAAATTTTACTCCTAATTTTCTAGTCAGTTCTATTACCATAAGATATATAGCTGACAAGAATATTGACTCTCTTGATCATATATATTAAGATGTAATATTCTTTCATTTATAATGATTCCTTTAATGCTCCTCCAGATTATATTTTGGCTATTATATTGAATTTTATGAAAACTTGCAAAATGTTATATGAATTTTATTTCAGAACACTAAATAGGAGCCATATAATATTTGATTTTATAAGCATGCACCAGGACTACTAAATTAGGAAGCATGGTTGAAGTGGAAGGGTTCAACTCAGTGAGTCATTTATTGAGCACCTGCTGGAGCTGGAAGTGTGGTTAAGCAAACATTGTCTCCACCTCAACAAGTGTACTCACCTGTGGTTACATAAGAGGCATGAAGGTTAATATAAACAGGCAATAGGATCGCTACCCTGCACTCCCAATAATGAGGGAGCCAGGGCCACTTCAGAGAGGCCCTGATGTAGTGAGTCAGGATGTAAAGCAACAAAATCAAGGGCCACTGCATACTGCAGAGGGAGCAGGTGTGCATCATCCTCTACTTGAGTACATCTGGACTGAATTGATTGCCCTGAATGGAGCCAAACAGACCACTATGCATGCTGTGGTTTTCCATTTGCATGCCTTGGCCAAAACTCAAGATCTCTCAGGGCTTTAACAAACTGAAGAAAGTCCAGAAAATTAATACACTGACAGACATCAGATTTTTTTTTTTTCAAAATTTACCATGAGCACTATAATGGATGAAGAAATTTTTGAATGTTTCATTGTATTTTTGTGACAACCATGTGAGGTTGGTTTTGATTATCTACATTTTACCAACATGTAATTGAAGTTGAAAGATACAGTGACATTAGATTCATTATGCATTCTATAGCAATCATCGCTGTGGAAATGCAAGGTTTCTGAAATTCTTGACAATATATCTGTCAATTTGTCAAGCATTTAATCATTACCCTCTATATGAAAAGTATTGTATACCTGGAAAGATGAAAGACACAAAGACAAGCACGATTATTCACTGTGCCCAAAACTAGTAAAAGAGTAGATAATACCCAAGAAAGAATTCATGACAGAAATTATAGGACAGATTATGAAAAGCTTAAATTCACATAGAAAACATTGTTCGAGGGAGAGTAATAACAAGATAGCAAATTTTAGGGTAATGAAGAGACTCTCTGTATTAGTTACTTTTTGCTCGTTGCTGGGACAAATACCCAACACTCAAAATGAAGGAAGGAAAGGTTTATTTAGCTCACAATTTGTGGAGGTTTCAGTCCATATTCGGCTGGCCCAAGGCTGAGTGGAACAGAGCAGAGAGCATCCAGTTCATGGTGGCGGAACAGCAACAAAATGGCAGCAGAGGTAGCCAACCAAACACGGCAGCAGAGAAACAGCAACAGCCCGAGTCTGTCTCTCTGTCTCTCTTTATATTACATTCAGGCTCTCCACCTTAGCCCCCACCTTAGGCTACACCCATAATCCCAGGGATCATGGATCAAGTCTGAAACTCTAGTAGTCTCTGCCCAATGACGACATGAGGCTTTGGGGGGACAACTAGACATAAACCATAACACTCTCTAATGATTTAAAAGACCATGAAAAATAGATCAAATTTGGATAAGGCTGAAGCAAGACACCACATCCGAAATTTTCAGAGGCCGCTAGTGTGGTTTGACTTTGGAAATTCTAGAATGGTGGTGACTTTGTTACTTGCGCATTACTGGAACAACTTTCCCAACACACATCACTTAAAGGAGGAGAGTTCTATTTTGGCACATGCATTTGAGAGGGTCAGCACTAGCTGGGGGGCTACAAAGCAGAAAGGCAGAACGGAAGGGGCTAGCAGGGAAACAGATTTATGTCATGGCTGTCAGAAGACAGAGTGGAAAGGGAGGACTCAGGGAAGGGTAGTTCCTTCCCAGTCACATGCCCAGGGTTTGCATGTTACTTTTGAACATGCCCCACTTCCTATAGGCACTTTTATCTTTGAACTCTAATGGATCAACCAATCCCCCATGATCCAATCATCACTTTTTTGAAGCCCCATAGCTGAGCACAAGAGGCTTTGTGTTCTGGAGTGTCTGGAGGCACTCAGGCAGAGTACTGAGGATTGCATCAGCACTATAGTAACAGTACTCCAGAGTCCACATGAAGCATAGATTTCTTTTTTGTGTGTGTGTGTGTTTTATTTTTTTTATTTTTTTTTCAAATTTTTCATTGTTTAAATTTAACAATGGTTATATTACATATTTTCATCATCAGATCAGTTTAGATTAATACATATAGGTATATAAGATTGATCAAACAATTAAA
>PVJA010001920.1:0-78399 GCA_004027025.1 Myocastor coypus
GCTCACTTTTGTAGCCCAGGCTGGTCTCGAACTCGCACCAATCCTCCTGCCTCAGCCTCCCAAGTGCTGGGATTACAGGCGTGAGCCACCACGCCCGGCGTATCCTCCCATTTTATACCATCTCTTATCAACTATCTGGATTGATTTTATGATTTTTTCTTGTGAATAACTGTTGTCTGTTCCTCGTTTATTTAAATATTGATACACTGCTGGGTGTGGTGGCACATGCCTGTAATCACAGCACTTGGGAGACTGAGGCAGGAGGATCAGTGTGAATTTGAGACCAGCCTGGGCTACAAAAGTGAGATCAAGGCCAGCCTGAACTGCATAGCAAGACCCTGTCTCAAAAAGACAACAACAGTAAAAATACTGCTATACTTTGGTTTGGATGTCATGAATTTCTTCAGTTGTTCTTTGTGATGGAAGTAGCTGATTTTTCCATTAAATTTGATAGATGTTATTGCAGGATACATCAATCAGGGTTAAAAGTTGTTTTCTTTCGGGACTTCAAATATCTCACTGCAAACTCTTTTTTATTTTTATTTTTAAAATGCATTTGGTAGAAAATCTCATTATCCAGCTTGGATTCCTAATGATCCTCCTATTTTCAGCCTCCCCAGTACTGCGATTATAGGGGTGTACCACCAGGCCTGGTGTAGGTGGCCAGCTCTTCATGTCCACAGGTGGGTCCAATAGGGCATGTGTTCCCAGCAATCAAAGCCTAGATCTTGTGCTTGCCTAAGCAGATACTTAGCCTGCTGAGCTGTCTCACCAGATCTCTAAGCTTTCCTTGATTTGATAGTGTGTGTTGAGAAATGTGCTGTGATTCTAATGGGCTATTATACATGATCTGTTTCTTCTCTCTAACATCTTTTAATATTTGTTTCTTTTTCTCCGTTTGTGAGATCTTGATTATTATGTGTTTGGGTGAAGATTTATTTTGACATGGCTAGCTGGAATTTTACATGCCTCCCCTATCTCTGTATCAAATTGTTTTACTGTGCTTGGAAAATTTTTCACTACTACTTCTGCAAATACTCTTTATGTCTTAACTCTGTTTCATTGATACATATTAACTTATGTTATCTTTCTTTGCACCATCTTGCAGCTCTTGTATTATGATTTTCTCGTTTCTCATTATTTTTAAGAGACATTTATTTCTGCATTCACTAGCTGCAATGCTACCCTAAATTTCTACAATTATAACTTCTGTTTTGTTCAAGCAGTTTTGCCAGCTTCAATAGAATTCTTAGGTGTGTGTGTGTGTGTGTGTGTGTGTGTGTGTGTGTGTGTATGTGTGCAGGATCTCAGTACAAAACTTGGACTCATAATAATCCTCCTGTTGTTAATGAAATTATTACTGTCCTGGATATCTGTTTGAATCTGTTTCATACATTCTCTTTGCTTTCTATATTACTCATTCAATATTTCCATCATTTTCCTGTTCTCTTCTAATTTTCTACCTATATCTCTGTTAGATATATTGAGCAATTCTTACATAAATGTTGGCATTTCTATTTTTAGCTGAGAGATTATTTATGATCTGATTTCCCCATAGTCTAAAAGACTTGTTTCTTTACTTCAGTTGCTATCACCTCAGAAATTTCAGGTGTGCAACTTCCAACTTCTTCTCTGATCTTATTTCCTCGATTAGACATCTAAGATTGCCTTTTTTTCTTGTTTTTGTTCTTTTTTAAAGTAGCCAATATTCTCCACGACTCTGTAGCAATGATAGTTGGTTGAGATACAAGTCAATGAAGCTCTCATTAAAGTGGGAGGGCAAGGTAGGCTCACCAAAACTCCTACAATGTGAGGTTGAATGTAGCTTCCCCTTATTGAAATCAGAGACAATCCACCGTTAAAAAAGTTCCTGATAATGATGAGTGCAGGCCAAATTCTGCAAAGTTCTCTTCAGGCTGGGTTGGGGCAGAGCAAGCATCTCCAAAGCCCCTGCAAGTCCCTGCAGTAGTCAGGCCTCCTGGGAGGTCTTTAGGTTGAGGAGGAGTACCCGAGGTGAGCAAAACTCTGGTGGGATGATGGGGATCATAGGACTAGGACTTCAGAGTCTCTCTTACAATCTTCAGGACTCGGAGATGCAGCCCAGCTCATCAGTACTCCCTAGAAAACTTTGAACTTAATAAAGATAAAAGCACTACTCATCAAAATTTTAATAAGAAAAATCTGATGATTGAATCATTGGAGCATGACCCTCAGAGTAGTCCAATGTTGTGCTTATAGGAAAATGTTGTTTGGGAGGTAAGACTTGAAGGTGGCTATCTAAGCATGTTGCCTCCATGGACACATCTCTATTTCCCACCTTGCACTCTCTGCTTCCCTCCACCTTGTCATGAATAAGTCTCTCCTGCTACGGTGCTCTGTCATGCCACCCAGCCTTGGAACCAGTTGAGTATGGACTGGAACTTCTCCAAATAGTAAACCTAAATACATTTTTCTTCTTTTATAGCTTAGACATTAGATATCGTGTCTTATTCATGAGATATAACCTAGAATATGTGAAAACAGAATACACAGGTAATGATTTGAAACATAACCTTCTTCATGGCTGCTTAGAAAGTAACATAAAACAATTACATTGGAGGAGAGCTTAGTTGTTTCTGTGAAAACCTACTTTCACTATACACTCTAGAAATTATGCTCCTTAACATTTAACTAAAGGAAGTAGAACAGGATATCCTCACAAAAACCTTCAGATGAATGTGGCAGTTGTATTTATAACTAGTAAAACATGAAAATGAACATCCTATATTACACTAGGAGCTGAATAAAGTAAGTATGTCCATAGAGTGAACTATTACTTAACACTAAAAAGAAATTTTCTAGGAAGTGAAAAACTTCAGTGGAATCTTACATACACATCACTAAATTAAAGAAGGCAATCTAAAAAGGCTATGTACTATATAATTCAAAGTATATGATGTTCTGGAAGACTGAAGTATGGAGATCCTGAAAATGCTAGCGTTTTTCAAAAATTGTGGAAGAGGACAGGCAAAATAGAAATAGAAATTTCAGCTCAGCAAAACTGATCTACCTGGTATCTTAACTGATACATAACATTTAACTCTTCAAATGCAGAAATTGTATTTTGCTAGTGAAGTATAGTGAAAATGGATAATTTGAAAGATAATGTAATGCCATTACAGGTTTATCAAAGGTAATAAATGTACACTCTAATGGGTGATATGGATAATGAGCAAGACTACATTTGTGGTACAAGCAGACTGCAGTGGCTCATACATGCACAAGGCTGAGGCAGAAAGATTGTTAGGAATATGAGGCTGGCTTGGGCTACATAGTGAGGTCAAGACCAAGCTGAACTATACAAGGTCCTATCTCAAAAATAGAAAAAAAAATTAAATCACATGCATAGAAGATTTATGGAAGATTCCCATCTTTCTTTTAACACTAATGAGATTAAAAGCTGCTCTAAAATAATAAATCTCAAAAACAATTAAATAAAAATCTATTAGGTAGAAAATTACATTAGTTAGTGTTCGCTAGACACAAAGGTGCAGGAAAATTATGTTTAACTATGATATAGCATTTTTCCATAAACTCATAGGACTAGAAACACAAGAACCCACAATGATCATCTATGAGAAACGTGGTGGAAGAAATCACAATGGTTCCCTGTCCTGTGGAGGGTCAGTTGATCTAGGAATTCCTCAGTCAACAAGGAAGTCATGACACAAGAGGAGTTAAGAATAGACCCTAGTCTAAGGTTGAAGAAGAGAAAGTCCATTGTTCATTGGTGAGTATCAGTCTAAAATAGCAGTCCGATGAGGCCAGGGACAAATTTCCAAAGATGAGAGTACAAACGGAACCTCTTCCAAGACAAGCATACTTCCTTCTTTTTCTACCTTTTATCCTATCAAACTCAGACAAGCACAGGCCTATTGTTTTGTGCCACCCTCACTTGAGCAGTGTCTTCCATTCTGTTTGCTGGCCTACATGTCAGTCACAAACAGACACAATCAGAGTTGTGCTTCACTAATCTACCAGATATTTTATAATGTCTTTAAGCCAACATACTGTGAATATTGTTACAAAAATCACAGATCTTATATAATCATGGCTTATGAGTTTTGCACATAATTTTGTCATTGTTTAAACCCTACAGAATAGAGATACTTGGAGAACTCTAGGTAATACAGTGTATTTCACATAGGAAATGTTAAATATATATATATATATATATATATATATATATATATATATATATATATATATATTATTTGTGGATTTGAACTCATGACCCTGAACTTGCCAGGCAGGCAGTTGTGCCACTGAGCTATCCCCCCAGCCCCTTGTTCATTTTTTGTTGTTGTTGTTGTTCTGTTTTTCTTTTTTTTTATTTGCTTTGTTTTGTTCTGTCTTTTATTTGTAGGTTTGATGCAGGCTCCATTATGCAGATTGGACTTGTAGTGATTCTCCTGTTTTCAGCCTCCCCAGCACTGGTAATACAGGCATGCATCACAGGCGTGTACCACTATGCCAGGACTCATCCCCCAGCTCAGTGCATCTAGGGAGTGGGGCCAATGCAGTATGTGGGACAGGGAATCAAACCCCTGTTCCCGCTCTTGCCAAATCAGGTACTTAGTATGCTAAGCTATTTTGCCGGGCCTATGTTGTATATATTGTCATATAAAGTGTATCACAGATCAAAATATGATGGTCTCATATAAACAAATGACTAAGAT
The DNA here is from genome assembly GCA_004027025.1 of Myocastor coypus. Lineage (NCBI taxonomy): Eukaryota > Metazoa > Chordata > Mammalia > Rodentia > Myocastoridae > Myocastor > Myocastor coypus. The sequence continues at coordinate 4,719 of PVJA010001920.1, forward strand.
CTATTATGTACTTTGGCATGTCTACAGGTCATCTTTAGTGAAAAGGATAGAATCGCTCCAATGTTAGATGTGAGTTAAAAATCACAAGTACAGGGCCTGTGGTATAGCTTAGCAGGTTAAGCCCTTGCTTAGGGAAGTGCAGGGGCCAGAGTTCAGTTCCTGGCTCCCCCTGGGTGTGGTGGTGCACACCTGTAATCCCAGAACTTGGGAGGTGCAAGCAGGAGGATGACTATGAGTCAGTAGTGAGACCTTGTACAAAAAAAAAAAAAAAAAAAAAAAAATCACAAGTACTTTTTCTTCTGGCAACATTGTAATTGGAGACACTCTCAATGTATAGAGATCCGCTAGTAAATAACATTTGTCTTTATAAAGACCTAAAGTTTCTGACTCTTTCTTCTTTCTACTTTCATGGGCTGCATAATTGTCACAGTAGATATTAGCCATTTAAAAATGTACAGACACTTGGCAACATTAATCCTACTAGAGAACTTGAGTTCTGTGAATTTTTCTTACAATATATTTGAGAAAAATAATTGTTTCATTTATGTATTTGGTCCAGCGTCTCACTTCTCGAACTGGAGTCCTAGTGATCCTCCTGTTTTTAGCCTCCTCAGTGCTGGGACTACAGGTGAGCGCCATCACGCCTGGATCAGATCAAAACGGCTCAGCGTGCCCTGAGGGCAGAGCATGCACTCCATGAGGGACTAGGGTTCCAATCCTAGTCCCTGAGCTTGCCAAAGTAGTACATTCCTTGATTTTAATAGAAGATTTCTAATCTTTTTCCTAGGCAGTCAAAAGTTATAAAGAAAATGGAGAAAAACATCAGCATTATGAGTATTTAAAGGAATCTTAAAATTTTTATTTCTTAGGAATGGGGATCTATGCGGTAGGGAACACATTGTGAATTTCCCTGCTCTTCCATTGTCTCTATTTTTTATTTTAATTCTTTTCTTTTTTCTTTTTTTTTTTCCAGCTCTGGAAATGGGAGCAAGGGTCATACACATGTTAAGAACCCACTCTGCCCCTGAACTGTATTATGAATCCTGAATATACCCATTCTCATTTTACCCTACAGAAAACACTAGTTGAAATGGGAATAATTCATTAAGGAGTGCTGAGAAAATATAGCCAATCAAAAAATGTAAAAAGAGAATGCAAATGCTTACTACAATCAACATCAATTGGGTAGCAAACTTCTCCAAAAGTGCAAGACAGCAGATGAAGGTTGAAAGGAATTAGGACTGTTTATATTCCTTCCTTAATAGTATAGCTGGGTGCCACCACCATCCCCACCTCAGGGCAGGCTGAGCTGGCCAAAAGTCCAGGCATGATGGCACAAACCTATAATCTCTGCGATGGGGAGGCTGAAAACAGGAGGATCACTGCAAGTCTGAGCTCCATAGTGAGACTCTGTAGAAAATACCTAAATGAAAAAATATATGTAAATAATAAGGTTGATCACACTTCTCAACTTCATTGTGACTCATTATCGGTAAATTAAATGTTTAAAACACTGACAAGAAAATGACTAATAAAACATACGCATGGAAATCTACATTTTCTCTTTGTGTAAATACAGTGTAACACTTCCATATTATTTGTATTTAATTGATAGTTTTAATCGTAAGGCAAGGAAAGCATAGTGATATTTTAAGCTAGTTTTAATTCCAAGAGCCAAATGTGGAATTCTTTTAGTTAAATAATGAGTCTTCATATCTGATTTTAGTTTGTCACCAACATTTAAATGGAAACTGTGAACTATAGATAAGCTCCTCACAAGTCTAAGAAGCTGTATAACTGAACATATCTTGACATAGTCAAATGGAAGCAGTGATTTCTAAAGGTAAATGTAGGTGGCATCATCTTTATTTCATTTTTTTCCATGAAGATCAATTCAGAGAAGAAAAAAAGATGAAACAAAAATACACATTCAAATCCATCACATGCAGAATGCTGACAACATCTAAAGCTAATTAAATGCTTGTTTAACATAATTGTCTGTAACCGCTATTTCATTGCTGTGATCTCTGTCCCAGCCCCTGAAGTCAGCAGACACTCCCTTGAGGGTTTCTTTTTTCTCACTGCACAATGTGTAAATGAAGAAAACATGTTCAAAGATAGCTATCTGTTGTCAATAATTTCATTTTACTAAAATGCTCTTTGTTCATAACGTTTTTGACAGATATAACCGTGTATTCATGGGACTGAAATTCGTGTCTGCCTTTTTTCTTTTATTAACAAAAAAAATATTGGATTATAGTATGAAGGGTTTTATGTAAAATGAAAACAGGTGTGAAATGCATCAAATACTTGGACAAATCAACTTGTTACATAATTGAAATACAATGAAAACTATAAATTTATATATTGATTAGGCACCTATATATCTATAGTAAACGAGAAGAAAATAAGCATAAATTAATGTCCGCTGAAAGTACTAAAGTATCCACTAACAAAAAAGTATTCTTAGAGATGAGGAAATGAAACTAAGGGGGGGACCAAGACAAGGAGACTAAAGGATTAAAAATGCTCAACATGAACTAATCTGACAAAATGCATATCATTAACTTGCACTGAAAACATACACTAAACAAAATAAGTACTGTGCATAACTCTTTAGTATTTACAGTAATCTTTGAAATATCATTATTTATCTTTAGCATTTTATTCCATTGGCCAAATAATGAATGAGAATCCTTCATGAATCTTAAACAGATCACAATAATATTGCTTTCTTTCAGTTCAAGCTCTTGTAAGTTTGCAATATTTGTCTGCAAAGGGATCTTTTGTATTTGTTAACTATAGCACCACATCCTTTCAGCATGTCAAGGCCCACTTTTTTGTTACGAGACAATATTTTCGAGAATCTTTTATTTTGCTCATATATGACATATAATGTGTTGCTTTAAGGAATATGCATGCTGAGCTAACCTTGGTACTGGCTACTATGCATTTATTACCTTCCATCAAAAATATACTGTTATAAAGGACAAGGTGCTTTATAAAATTTCTTATCCACGGTTGTATTTTGTACACCACAAAATCGTCCTTCATGCTTTCCAAACACTAAAAGCAAGTCTCATGACAAACCTGATGTCTAGAATGCTGTTACTTCTAAAAATTAGAAAATTCAGATTCAGATGGGATAGATAATTTATTAGGCAGAAATCAAATGCTAAAAACAGACCTTGCATAAAGCTCTGTCTTTCAAGAATTGCTGCTGTAATACCATGTTTCTCCTTCTTTGATCAAAATACCTGTTACACACTTGTGATCCCTGAAACAGAAAAGGCACAGGCCCATAAGTTATGCAGCTTGGGACTTCCCTGCCTGTGCTTCTTAACTTCTGCTCTGGAGCACTTAAAACCCATTGAACATTCAAATGACAATTAGAATAAATACATACTATTTTAACTGGATAGGATAGCATTGTGTAGTCAATGAGACAAATATATTAAGAATATATATATATATATATATATATATATATATATATATAGTTACAAGTATATAATAGGTATATATACCTGTCTACAAACTCTCCATATTGTTCTTCTACGTTCCATCAGATGAACATTTTGCACCTGGAAAAAGATGTTGATATATAATATAGCATTCTCCAAATAATTCAGCCTAATCTTCGAGATACTTACATGTCTCGTTGTTATTAGGATTGCAAGAATTAGTTTCCCAGTATTTCTACCTAGGATTAATACTTAAAGTCAACAAGGCCTAAACTTAGTACATGAAGGCAAAAGAAATCTCATGTGAAACACTTATCCGATTCCCTTTTACTTAAATGTACATATTACATCTGAAATCAGCAAATATTTGCATGTTCAATATTTGTTGTGTGCTCCATTAAATTCCAAAAGTAACAGGGGAAGTAAACCATGGAAGCTACCCCACGAGTTCTTCTTTTGCAGTGTTCTGGAAGGCCCTTCTCATTGCTCTCCAGGCCATCATGCTGCAGATAATCACGGATATGAACACTCCCTGAGCCATTCATACAATTGTTTCGTGTTCTTTGATTCACAATATAAAAGAATTCAAAGAAAAATAAGGCAGAAATCTAAAGAAATGAAAGTACAATATAATTGTAACAGCAGACTGAATTTTTTCTCTTCCAATAACCAGTGAACTGTAACATAAATGGAGGTAATAATACTATTTTGCATTATTGTGAGCTCCTTTATATAGTATCATATGAACAATTTTCAGGGAATTATATGTAAAACATTATTGTTATTTTTTCTTTATCATTGTAATAGCAGAACTTATACTAAGCACAGAACGTATTTCCAAATGATAATAATAGATAATCTTTTCCTTTGACAAGACTATAATGTAAGGCATAAAATGGAGGGGGAGAAAGTATACATTCATTCTTCTGACAAATATTTCACTGAACAGAAAATGAGGGACCATTAATCTGTCCATAAGGCAGGCTTAGGCTGGAATATCACAGAACTTGGAAGATGTCATCTCTCAAATTGTTTTCTTTTTCCAGGAGAAAAATTATCCTTCTGCTAGATCATGGAAGAATACAAACTGAAAGTGTAAGTGTATACTGCCAAACCACACAGAAATACATTTCTTCAGAAAATTTGTATAAATACCTATTTTCAAGTACCTCACTAACCAGTTTCTATAATTGATAATTTTATTGCCCTGTATCCAGCTATCCAGATTTCATAGAAAATTCATATAACTGTTTCTGATACGTAAAAATATATTATCAATGGAATTGATATTATAAACTATACTTTTTTCTCATGTAAGTTTTATGTTGTAAGAGAATGAAATATTTATGAAAATCACAATAGTTTCTACACATACAAGAATTAGAAAATAATAATATTTGTATTTTCAGTAATGATTTAATCAAAGACTGAAGGTTGCAATAAAGTTATGATCCAGACCTAGGTGAGACCTTGATTCTTAAGTATTTTCTGCACTACTTCTCAGATTGATGGTAGATATCTTTCCTGGATGAGATAATTAATATTGTTGATATATGTGGATAAACTTAGGTTTTGATCATCTACTCTGTATGCTGGTTTTCAGACAAAATATCTGAAGAAGCAATCTAAAGGAACAAAATTAGATTATATCTTATTGTTATCTTTTTCTAAGGAGTTTTAAGAAAATCTTTTAGGAGTAAACTTCATTGATCACATGTAATTCTGTATAAGATAGTGTTGGAGGAATCACCTCATTTCGTAACTTTTAATTTTGCAGATAAGTGAAAAATATTGCATTTTCTTTGAGAGAAGGTAATGTGTGACTATCACGAACAAGAATTTATTGGTCTGTATTTTTGTCACTTGGTCTTGTTATACATAGTAGGTTGCATGGCTTCCCCACCAAGAAAGTTCGCTTATAAATTCCTAAAAACTGAGGATGCTACCACATTGGAAGAAAGGGCCTTTCTGGGTGCAGTTAAGTTACCATCTGTAGACATGACCATCCTTAGTTGCCAGCCTAACTCTAACACCAATGTCCTCATAATAAATGAGAAGATGCAGACAGAAGAGGAAGAAGAAACCAGAAGATAGAAAAAGAGATTAGAGTGCTATAGCTCCAAGCCTAGAAATTGTAAGGATCTTCACCAACCATCAAAAGAAAGCTTTGGGAACATTCTCTTCAGAACCTGAGGAGAAAGTATGACTCAGCTGACATTTTGGATTTGCAAGGCTGACCTCCATAATGCAAGAGGAGGTATATTAGTTACTCTAAGACATCTTGTTTGTGGTAAGAAGTTATTATATTTCCAGAAAAGAACAGCATATCATGCCGAGTTTAGTGGTAAATAAACACATACTATGGAAGTCACTTTTGGTAAGCAAGATTGTTCTTCCTATTTCTTCACTTGCTAAGCTTCTAGATTCTTCAATTAATATAATTTATGTCTGAAGAGTAATACAGCTGTGTATGATACTTCAGAAACTGCGACAGGGTGTTCACTGGTTCAAAGTCAACCTAGCTGCCTAGTGAATTTAAGGCCAGCATGGACTTCATTGTGAAACTGTTTTAAAACCTAAAACAATATATTTTGAAATCATCATTCTTTACATGTAAACATTTTTCTGCAATAATATGATCATAGTGTTTTCAGTCTCTTTCAATAGCCACATGAACACACATTATAACAACTTCAATTATAAAACAAATAATTATCTCAAATTTTGGATAATTTCACTATTAAACTACTCATGACAGTGGTCAAGTGGAGAGATAAAAATGGGTTATAATTAACCTCAGCCACATTCTCATATATAGCAATTTTCTTAGTCTTTCTGTGATAGCTTGTACACTGTCAAAAGTAGTTGTGTAATTTGGATACCATGACTACTGGGAATTCTCTGGACTAAGAATCTGCCCAGGAAAAAATTTTCTCTATAGCAGTCGAGCTTCAGTTGTTTCTGAAGCATAAAACAAATTGAAATGAATTTTAACTTGAACTTCATTTGTTTATATAACTCTACTTATTATTAGTCCAGATCACTTCTAGAAACCCCCTCAAAATCTAACTCTTAACAGTTGAGCATGCTGTGCCAATCCAACTTTTCAGGAAGATGCAGCTTTAATTGAATTTGCAAATATATACACATTATATTAGTTTATTGAACTTTGTAACTTCAAAGTTTATATCTTTGTGCTCCATATTAGAAATTTTGTGTGGAGACAAAAACTATAGAATATGTCAAGGTTTGAGAAAATATATGACACAATTTAGTTGGAAAAATAGCTGCTGGGAGAAAAGGCAGCGATACTGTACATCATAAAAGGCATATTTAGGGTATTTGGATCACTTACAAAGATAGTCAAGTACTCTGCTACTTTTTCTTGCTGTAAGAATGCCAGGTAAATTTCAGATGAAGTGGTTCAGGAATATCTGATAAGATTAGTCCAATTTACTTTGAGAACTCTCCAGTAAAAGAATAAAGACCCAGTATGATATATTTTTGGAAGTGCCCAAAACAATACGAATAAATTTCTAAATCAGTGGTAAAACACTTCTAAAATGCATTGGAATTAGGTATATAGTGCTGATCTTCACATATGCAGTTTGTTTTTATATTTACTAAAGAGAATAAAAAACAGTATAAACATTGAAAATAACACAGAATTTACTGAACAAAATAATAGAAATTTAACAATGCTTGCTATGTTGCATAATGTTGTCCTCAAGTTAGTTGTCTATGTTACCAGATAAAAGCATGCAAACTTAATTTCAAAAAGTTAAAAGAAATTTTAAAGGAGAATAAAAAAAATTAAGCATTGACTGCTTCTTTAATTAGACCGGCAGAAATCAGTGGAACAGCTGTCCAAGCTATTCTGTATATATACATAAATATATTTTGCCTTTCTTCTTTCTGTTGTCCTTTTCCTTGTCTCGATTTTTCCTTCCTTTTGATCATATTCTCTCCCTCTCACAGTATCTATTGTACCTCTAAAATTTTATTTGCTCTTTTGGGTGCTTATACTAGTGAAACGGTATGGTGTTTGCACATGAGGGTTTGGTTTATTTCACTTACCAGTGTAGTCTCTTAGTGCATTCATTTACCTATAAAACCATGAAGTTTCACTTCTTTGTATAACTGAGCAATACTTGATTGTGTACAAATATCACACCTTCATTATCCATTCTTCAGTTGATGGACATTTGGGGGTTGTTTCCAAGACTTACCTATGGTAAGTTGCACTGTCATAAACATTGGTGCACATATATCTGTGAGGAACGATGTTTTCAGTTCCCTTCTCCTCTAAACATTCGTATTCTAGCCTTATAACTTTTTTCATAAAGCTTTCCAATTACCTCAGGCAACAAAAGTCACGCCTCTCATCTCAATGCCACCAGTGCTTCTGTTAAACTGTGTGAAGTCAGGTAATTAATTCATCCTCTATCTAGCAGATATCTGTGAAATACTTATGTCACACACCTGTAAACTCTCTGTGGACAGAGATGGTGTTTTTTTTGTGTGTGTGTCCATTCACAGGGATAACAGCACAGGCAAAAGACTAAATACTCACTTGTAAAATCAGGTTAATTCAATCTTCGTGTTATCTTTCAATGTCTAGTCTGCGTTTCAACATGGACTGATACAAAAATGAGATAGTTACTTTCCTTTTTTTTATTTTATGTGTTTTGTACAGGGTTCCACCATGTAACTTGGACTCAAGAAGATCCTCCTACTTTTCAGCTTCTCTAGCACTGGGATTATAGACATGCACCATTACATGTAGACTCTGTAGCCTATTAAAATCACCTGAGGAGACAAGCATGTCGTGTGGTTCCAGTGGTCAAAGCCAAGTCACTGTGTTTGCCTAATCAGGCACTTAGTTTGCTAAGCTATCTTTCTAGCCCAGGGAATGGAAAGAAATGATATTTTATAATATATGCAACTACTTCCAAAGATGAATGCAAATATTATGTATTAATTGTACTATCAATATTTTAAGTGCTTTTTAAAGAAGCTATGGACATACTACACTCTGTTGCCCAGCAAGAAACAAATAAAGGTTACAGAAATCACACAGAAAGTTTAGACATGTCTCAAAAGAACATACTACGTAACTAACACTCTCAGCTGATTCCAAAGAAATCAAACAAATGAAATACTTGACAAGAACTTAAAAGGAGGATTATTTAAAATTCTAAAGATATCTAAAGGAATATAGATGAATGTGACAGGAAATTATGAAGGCAGAACAGTATTTTTCAATAGAGAAGTAGATATTATCTAAAAATAACAAAACCAGTGGTTGTTTTTTTTTTTTTTTTATAAAGAGCTTGGTAAATTCAAGAAAATCTGTCTTCAAGGACAACCTCAGTTCTCCCTCCTGTTCCTCTCTTGGACAGGAGCTTTCTTTCTCCACAATAAATCTATTCTACTCAAAAAAGAAAAACTATAGTTGAAAGCTCCAGAGATACATTAGGTCAAGTGGCAAAAGTATATGTGAGCTCAGATCTTTGAGATATCTCAGTAAGGGTGCTGGATGGGAAGGGGAAGAAAAGGGAAAATGAATATGAGGGAAAGTAAGAAAGAAGAAACTTTTGAGATTTGTGGTAATTGGGAATGGTGGTGTATTACTAAAATCCCAGTATTCTGAGAGCCTGTAGCAAGATGATGTCAAGTTCATCCTGATTACCTTATGTGACTCTGTTTCAAAACAAATCAAAACAAAACAAAATATTCAGTGTACCATTAAAATAGAAAATAACTTCATTTAAGTACTAACTGGAGGTAAGAAAAAAATTAGTGGATAGAAAGCCTGTTCAATAAAATAAAGGCATAAACTTCCATCGTCTTCTGAAAGATATGAACAACCAAGTTCAGACAGCTTATAGGAGCTTAAATTTATTTGAGTAAAAATAATTGTCATTATGTCAAACTGATAAAAGTAGAGAATGTGAAAGAATATCGGAATCTACAAGGAGAAATGCCACAACTCCATCTCTCATCTCTCTCTCTCTCTCTCTCTCTTTCTTTCTGTTTGGCTCAGCCCATGCTGCAAGCAGGACTGGCATGGCATGTGGTGTTGGATATGAAACTGCTATTCAAGTGTGCTTACCTAAGCTCACCTAAAGAGGTTCTTTAGACTGCTGAGACATCTCGTCTGCCCAGCCATAACATTTTGAAAAGTAGCATCATTATTAGTATAATAAATTATTAAACCACGAAGTTAAGTAAGAGTAGAAGAAAAAAAGCAAAGAAGAATGTGAAAGACTTGAAGAACATTTGTGCTTTTCTTCTTAAGATTTTTATTTAGAGAGTTTCATAGACAGTTTGACAGAATAGTTTTAAATCTACCACACAGAGTTTATGGTGGCATACAACTTTAATCTCAATATTCTAGGAAACTGAGGCAGGATGATACAAGTTCAAGCTATAGCTGGGCAAATAAGCAATGCAACAAGACCCTGCATCAAAATTAATGGAGGGTAGATTTAGTTCAATATCTAAAGAACATTTTTTAAAAATGACCCTAATAGTTCCTTACCTATCAATAATACCTTCAAAAGTAAAAGACTAGATTTTCCATTGAAGGATATTGTGTGGTTGCATAAGTCAAAAATAATGTGCTCTGCTTTGGAAATTAATTTTACTAGTAAAGATACAGAATAAAGAAAAACGTTAGACAATGATACTCCAAGGAAATGGAGGCTTAAATCTAGCAGCAATAGCTATGCCCATGTATAACACATTAACTTTCTGGGAAACAATGCAAAGATCCACAAAAAAGGTCATAGTACAATGACTAAGAGGTCAACTTCACCAAGAAGAGATAAGAATTTAAAATTACTTGAGCCCACTAGGAAGTCACCACTTTTGTGAAGCAAGCATTATTAGACATAAAGAGAAACATAGGCTCAGATATTACAAGAAAGAAGGATGCCGCCACCCCACTTTTAGTAATGGACAGTTCATCAACACAGAAAAGTAAAAAATAAAATCCAGGCTAAACTATTTTTTTGATAGCAAAGAATCATCGACTTCATAGACATGTACAGAACACTCCATCCAGCAGCTGCAAGATATAGTTTCTTTAATCTTATAACATCTGACAAATATGAATCAAAAATATGTCTGAATATATTTTTTTTCAAAAAAAGTCACATCTTATTATGATTGAAAAAGAAGTCAATACCAGAGCAAATTCTGCAAAGCACTCAAATTTCCAGAAGCTGAGCAACAGAAATTTGAAAAATAGTGAGCACTGAATAAGTCAGATAAAAATTTTATGAAACAATTCTTGAAACAAATGAATGTAGAAATCCAACATGCAAATTAGTAAGCTATAGAAAAAGTATTGCTAAGAAGGAAATTTACACCATATCCATAGTCTTAGATTTTATCCCAGCACCAGAAAAATAAAATACAGTGGGTACAGTGAAAGAAATAAAAATGTCACAGCAGAAAAACAACTTAAGTAGAACAGTAGTAAATAAAAAACAGAGCAACAAAACCTGGTTTTGAAAATATTAACTAACTGATAGATTTAACTAAACTAACTAGGGAAAAGGAAAGGAGGAGAGAATCTAACTACATAAAATGAGAGATGAAAATGGAGGAACTATAATTAATTCCACAGAAATACAAAGGATCAACAGTGATTATGATGAAAAACTACATGCTAACACAATAGAAAAGCTAAATAGAACAGCTAAAATAGAAAAGCTAAGATAAACAGACAACCTTTCAGACACATGTGATCTATGAAGATTAAACCAAGATGGCAAAAGCAAAGCAAATAGGCTGTCAAGCAACCAAATGGAATCCATAATAAAGTCTGTCAACAAAGATTAGCCCAGGATCAGATGGCTTCGCTACTGAATTTTATCAAACTTTTAAAGAAAGAGCTAATGCTAATTTTTCTCAAAGTATTCCACAGAATTAAAAGGTAAAGAACTCTTCCAAATGCATCCTATGAGGCTAGACTTGCCATTATTAAAACCTGGCACACATACAAGAGAAATAAAAAAAAGCTACATGAAAGGAAAGAAGGAAGAAAGACAGACAGACAGAGAGAGAGAGAGAGAGAGACAGACAGACAGACAGACAGACAGAGAAAGAAAGAACTATAGACCAAGAGTCTTGATACATTCAGTCCTAAAATTTCTAAAAAAAGAGAAAAAGAGCTGACAAATTGAATCCAATAACACATCAGAAGGATCACAGTCCAGATTAAATTTCATGTTTGCTTTATTTTAATACCTTGATGTGAGGTTATTCAACACATGTAAATAAAGAAACACAATACATCAAATCAATGGAATGAATAATAAAAATCTTAAGATTATCAATAATATGTAGAAAAAGTTATTTGATAAAGTTCAATATGCTGCATCCTAAAAGCCCTAAGAGAATTGGGTATAGAAGGATGGATGGTACCTCAACGTTATAAATGTCATATATGACACATGCAAAGGCCACATCATGCTGAATGGGCAAAGGCTGAATGCATTTTGTCAGAAATAATTGGAAAATGTCCGCTCTCATCGCTCTTATTTAACAAGTATCAGAAATTTTAACCACATCAATTAGAAAGAGAAAGAAGTAAAAGATCTACACATTGATAGGCATACACTTTATCCCTGTCTATACTTGACATCAAGTCTCAACCAAAATGATCTTAGAATGGATAAATAAATTTAGCAAAATAGTAAAAAAAACATAAAAAATTAGTACACTTTCTTTATCCCAATATTGGACTTGCTGAAAAATAAATCATGGAGGCAGTTCTATTCCCAGTAGACACAATTAAATAAGATATTGAAGAATGAGCATAACCAAGATGATATACTGCCACAATAAAAAAATTATAAAACACAGATGAAAGAAATTGAAAACCAAAAACTGGAAACATTTACATACTAATGGAATTGTTGGCTACAATGTAAATTTGTGCAGCATCTTTGGAGAGCAGTATAGAGCAGAGACAGTGAAACTAAACCCTGTTATATGTCACAAGTGTCAACATTACACTTAAACCTGAATACAATACTGAGGTATTAGTGTACAGAAAACAACTAATACATCAGCATCTTCTGTCTTAAAAACACAAAAGAGCTTTCAGTAATACAAATGGATTTTTATCAAAAGATAAATACTTAAACTGGGTGTACTTTTTCACAATTAATGTGATCTTTGCTATTGTATGCACTGATAGTTTCTCAGGTCTTGGCTGGGGTGCCTTGGCTAATACACAGAAGAAAGGGTCTCCCCATACCCACCGCAGCACAAGTGCTATATTGATGGTATAGAGGTTCTTCTAAAACTTGTAGTTGTGCTGTAAGATCCAAGTATCTCACTCCTGGATATAAGTCCAAAATAAATGAAATCACCACACCACAAAGATATACAACCACATTTATGGAGGAATTATTCCAAAGTTCTAAGTTATGGAATTACTCTAAGTTCCCATCAACAGATAAACTGATAATGATTATGAAATGAATGTATACTATTAAACCATCCAAATATTAAATTTTCTTATTTCTGAGAAAATAGTTGGCACTTTGTTAAGAATCCAGACAGAATGAAAAGAAATATATTCTTTTATTTGTGAGATTAAAAAAGATATTGAACTGAAAGTAGATCTGTAATTTCTACAGGTTGAAAAATTTGGAGGGGTACAAAAAGTTTTTAAATTTCTTAAGTGTGTGATATAAATCACTTAATATTTAGGTGTTAAAATGAGTACAGTTAATTAAGAAATATTCTATTGCTTCAAACCACATAAACATAAAGTTTCCCTTATCCTATCATGATAAAAGGTAAAGAATGCATATTAATCTCTACCTTAAATATGTATAGTGCAAAACTGATAAATATCTATTATGTTCTGGAGACACATTACATCAAGATTGTCATTTTCCTCTTGTAACAAACTTAGAGGTAACTTTGTCTCTTCCAGTTCACATAAAGTGAAACTTGAACTCACAGAAGTATCTTCTCTGGGTCTTTGCAGCTGCAGAGAAACTGAACTCAACATTTCATGAGCATTGGTTCTCCAGTTTCCCTTGCTGTTGTTTACTCAGTAACTGTTCTTGAAAGTAGCTATTAGTAAAGGAACATATGATTTTATATTTTCAACAAGTGTAGCTACTTACTGTAAAGTAGACATGTGCCGCATAAAAATAGTTGATGCTTTTAAGTTTTCCTCTGGCTAAAAAGCAATGAAGAAAAATTACACAATTTAATTTTACATTGAAATAAAGGTTAATCATGGTAGCCTATAAAGTTATTCTCTGGAAAGTTGTTCAGTAAAACAAATGTTGCCGAGTTTAATTAGAGTACATGTATGCACAATTTCACATTTCTGAAATGGAAAATTAAAGAACTATCTCACTGGTCTTACAGAAATTCATAATGAAAAATATTTTCTCAATTTGGGAATGAACAATAAATACAGCTTTATGGTCCTGACTTTGAATTTTAAGGAAGTAGTTTGTTTTTCATTACGATTTGGAGAGTTCAGCTTTTAGCACAAATTTTCTACTATCTATATACCTCGTTTTCTCTACCTCCAAACGAAATAATTATGGTAATATTTTGAGATGACCAAACTTAAAGGCAATAAAGCAAAGAAGCTTCAGATGTGTCTTTGTAAAGATATTTTAAATAACTTCATCATCTCGGTAGCTCTACTAACTACAATGTACAGTGCATTTATTATAATTCCTTTCTCTCTGACAAGCTCTATAGAAATCATTTCTGTTTGACTTTCTTTAATAATAAATTGGTTTACCTAGAAGGCCTGCTTATATTCAATTGATCCAATACAAACAGAATAGAAATATAATTAAAATTTAGTTGAGTACTCCAATGGCAAGATCTGCTATAAGTTGCAAAAAAGAAAGAAAGAAAGAAAGAAAAGAAAAGAAAAGAAAAAAATCTGCTATAAGTTGCATATGTTGGATCAACTGCTATATTAAGAAATAGAATGAAAATATAGTCCCCCATTGCATAGAAACACTTAAGTGTTCTTACAATGTCTACATGAGAATTAACAAGCTTCCCTCAAACTACTATTTAAGCTTCATTATTCCAACCTAATTTACTTCTTGAGAGATGTGCAACTCCCCTCATTGACAAGCAAAGCAAAAAAAAAAAAAAACCTGAGAAGTAGTAGGATGGAAGTATTATAAGGAAAGCAGAGCTTTGAATAATTTTATTTTTCCATAGCTGATCCTAAGACAGTGGTTTCTGAATAATCTTCCTTAGAAGTTTAGAATAGAATAGAGAACCCAGCATGAATAGATGAATAGATGAAGGAATTGATAATATCGAAAATTAAACTTAGTTAGAACACCATGTATCAAGTAGTTGTATAACCTATTAAAATAAGACATAGAAAGTCCAAATTAAAAACTGTTAATTTCATCCTGCTTCCCTTATTCATTGAAGGTAGTATTAATTGATTATACAGGTATTTATTACTGAGGTTAAGTGCTGTATGACACCTCTCTGACATATTTACAATAGTGTAGATTTGCCAAGAGTTGAAGCTGAGCCGTAAAACCAAGCAATTAAAATCTAACACTCCCAAATCCCCATACTGATCATCCATGAATATTTTCATCTGTGAAGCTATATCACCTCTAATTAAGAAATCAAATTTTGGAACCAGGTACACAATTTACTCGTGTTATCTAGGTTTGTATCCCATTTGCTATCTTTTTTACTATACTCACATGTCTGTGCTTTGAATAGAGCAAACACAACAACATGAAAATGTTTGCAATAGTGCTGTGAATATAGAAAAAGAAATGAAAAGAACAGGTGGATATCTGAAGAGGTTTTCTAACAGTTTTATTTACTTATCTCATTGCTGAGACAAAATTCCTGAGGCACAAAGTTAAGGGAGGAAAAGGTTTTGTAGCTCAAGCTACGAATAGTTTTCATCCCATAGATACCTGGATCCCAGACAAAGTGGCACATAGCAGAGGGCAACCATTCCTGGTAGAAGAGAAAGCAAAAAACAATCAGCAAGAAAACAAGAGAGAGGGAATATAACTCTTTCTGTCCTATACATTGCATACACGCTGCCCTTGCTCTCACCCTAAGCAGTTGTAGCACTCACAACATTATTCCAAGTAGTGGACCATAAACCAGTCAAAACTCTAGATCAGTGGTTCTCAACCTGTGGGTCGCAGCCCCGGTGGGGGTTGAACGACCAAAACACAGGGTCACCTAAAGCCATCGGAAAATACATATTTAAACCCATGCTATGCCATAGTGAAATGTTATTTATTGGAATTAGTAATTTGAAGTAGCCACCAAAATTATTTTTTGGTATGGGGTCACAACAATATGAGGAACTATATTGTGGGGTCATGGCATTAGAAAGGTTGAGAATTACTGCTCTAGATTCAGCTGCCTGTAAGAGACCCACACCCTATGAACATATGGGTTTTGGCAGGGCATCCAAATAAAAAGGTAACAGTAGCCTAAACCAGAAATAAACTCAGAATGCAAATGTAGGGCCAAATAATTACTTCATTATTTTCTTATCCCTAACCAGATCTGATACTGTAATTTAGTTTCATTAGAGAATTCCTTGTATGTCTTTAAGTATCTTCTTAGATGATATAACACTCAACACTGTGCACCAACATATCTGTTGTGTCCAGTTACTTAATATAGATGTTTCATATATATTGTACATGTGTACGTACGTTGTTGATATCTATGATCAACTGACTGTGAAAGTAAAAACTTATGCCTGGCTTACATGTGGTTCTGAATAATGCAAGGCTACGTCTAGAAGTAGACAGCTTCACCAGTCCATCCAAATGTGAAGCATGGTCAAGAACTAATGTGGTTATCATGTATCACATAGCAAGTATCCATGTATGTGGATGCATAACCTATAGAAAATGATTATATTAGATGATTGGGTTCTTAGGAGAAATTTAATTAGAAAATTGGTGACAGTTGGCCTGAGGAAAATGTATGCAAAAATTCCTCTCAATAATCAGGAGGCATAAAATTACATAGCAGAATGACTTAAATGTCTACCACTCCATTGATATGGAACGATTTTGAATCTTTGTATAAGATATGTGTAATTTTTTTTTGCATTCTATAGAGATATAAAATGTAAAGTATCAACAATTCATGGAAAATACATGTTTCATGTTATATCTTAGATGCTTGGTATTCAGAAAGAAAGTGATGGTAAGCTCAAATGTCTACGTTATAGAGAATAGTATCACTACGCTTCTCTCCTGGAGGGTTAAGAACATAAGTTTACAGACCAAAAAATTAGAGAAAATGAAAGGATACAAGGATAACCAATATTTTGGCCCTAGCCCTTCAAGGTCAGTGAGGAATCAGGACATAAGAGAACTTGTACTGTGGCATCCTAAAACTCAGGGATGTTCCAAATTTTCTGTGCAAGATTATGGAGCCACAGAGGAAAGGAACTGATGATGTATAGTGTGCCTAAGGAGAGTCACCTAGAGAGAAAACATTCTCTGAGCCTTTCACAGACAGCAAATTAGTCAAGCACTGGCCTTGACTCATCCAGAAGGCTAACACTGTCAAAAGATCTACAAACAGCTGTGCATGGTTTTAGGGTAAATCCTGATGGGACTTTAATAACCTTGTCAGATTCAAAAGTTATATTTTTGTTAAACAGGTTTGCTTTATCTTAATCTTAACCATCCAGCAGCAATGTCTAAATGTGACGTATGAAAAGGAAAGCCATAGGGCTGGCAGTATGGCTCAATGGACTAAGTGCTTGCTTAGGTAAGTTCAGGGTTCAGGGTTAGATTCCTGGCACCACATGCAGGGCCAGCCTCACCCTCAGAAGTGATGAGCTGGTGATAGAATCCAGGCATGGTGGCACATGCCTGTAATCCCAACACTAGAGAGGTAGAAATCAGCAGGATCACTATAAGACTGGGCTGTGTAGTGAGACCCTGCACACACACATACACACACACAAACAGTAAAACCATATTAATATACTAATCTATAAAAGGCTGAAGTCCACAGCTTCTGACATTGTCAGTTGTGCTGATAACCCACTATTATGGACTGTTGGATTGTATGTACAACTACGTTCTCTTAGTTCAATGAGAAGAAAGATTTGACTAATAGTGTTTAAATAAGATATAATGTCTATATCTTGTACTCTGAACAACTACTAGGAAGAAAACAATATGCAATATATTAATTATTGTAACTGTCCTACTAACCTGTTATGGAACAGTCCCATTGCTCTTTCATTTCATTAAAATTAATAATAAATAAACAAATAAGTAAAAACAAAAAGATATGTTTAAAGATAATAGCCTGCATTGTCCTCATTTATTCCTTTTAAAGGTTTTTTTTTTTTTTTTCACTATTAAGCCTCCTTTGCCCTTCTGAGTGAATTTTAAAATAATCTAAATAATCTTTAACTCAACTATGAAAATTTTACTGATGTTTTCATAGGAATTGTGTTAAATCTGAATATCAAATTTGGAGTCAACCAAAACTTTGTGCTATAACTCTCTTCATTTAAGCTTCTGATTTCTCCCACCAGCTTTGTGGCTTTCTGTCTTCAGATTACATACATATTTGATGGAAGACATAATTTGAAATCTTAATTGTTGATTGTTGGTATGAAGCAAAGAAATGGACTTTCTTCTATGTCAACCTTGTTTTGTATAATCATATATGATCTAGGTACTGTGATTCTTTTTTTTTTTTTTTTTTTTTTTTTTTTTTTTTTTTTTTTTTTTTTTTTTTTTTTTTTTTTTTTTTTTTTTTTTTTTTTTTTGAGACAGGGTCTTGCTATGCAGTTGAGGCTGGCCTTGAGCTCACTTTAGTAGCCCAGGCTGGTCTCGAACTCGCACCGATCCTCCTGCCTCAGCCTCCCCAGTGCTGGGATTACATGCGTGAGCCACCACGCCCTGCTTAGGTACTGTGATTCTTAATTTCTAGATAGTTTGTTTTATTATTCGAGGTTTCTTCATATATAAACCATGCCATCTGTGAAGAAAGACAATTATATATCTTCTTTCAAGTATTCATAGTGTATATATTTGTTTCTTATTGAATTAACTAATACAAAACTAAAAAAAAAAAGCCACACCCTTTTTTCCCCAAAAAAACTTTGGGAAAGATGTCCAATTTTCAATGAATAAGTATGGAAGTTTTTTTTATAGATGTTTGTGATTGACTTTAAATGTTACTTTTTATTTGTAGTAAATATTCACATGATGAATTAGATAACTGTTCTAAAAACATCCAAAATGTTTATCACACTGAGGATGCCGATGTGTAATACTAAAACTATGCATGAAATACCTGTCATTCTGGTCTTTTAAATGTGTGCTGCTTCTAATGTAATCTTAGTTACTGCTATCCTCTCAAGTAAATGGTTGCTTTACAAAAAAAAAAACAAAAATGGTATTTAATGAAGGTAAAATACTAGGAAAAATACCAAAGGATTGACAGGTTACAATTCTGTATATACATAATGTCTAAATTCATGTGTAAAAGTGTGTAACTGCTTTTATCACATTCTATAGAGATTTATTAAGATATCCAGGGGATTTCTGTTCAGTTTTAGACATAAATAAGCACTACAATTTTATTGATATTTAAAAATTAATAGATACATTTATTTTCTTTATCCAACTGATGTGCAACTAACTTTTGAACCTGTGTGATATATCTGAAATAAACCTTATAATTTTGGTATATTTTGGCACAGTTTGACTTCATCTATTTCTGTTTCCTTAAGGAATTTTACATCTGTGTTCATGACAGATACTGGACTAGGGTTTACATGTAATATATTTGCCTAGCTCAGATAATGAAAAAATGCTGGCCATATAAGATAAGTAAGAAATACTACCTGAGACTGTATTTTCTATAAGAGATTCCTGAGAAGTGGTTGCATTTCTTTTGTGATACAATTCAACAATAGATCTTCTGGACCTAATAATTTCTTCTTGGGAAATGAAATTCTCTAACAAAGTTAGGCCTTTTCAAACAATACATTTCTCTTTCAGTGGTGTGGCTAATTTCTCATATATTTCAATTAATTATTATTTGTACCTGGGTTTTATTTGTTGCATTCTTTGTTTTTTCTGCACTTTTTCATTTTATCTTACCTGGTAAAATTAGACATTTCATATAGTTTTATTTCATTATTCTGTTTCCATATTAATTTCATTCCTTTCTTTAAAGGTTTTATTAATTGTCCTAGATTTTCAATGTACATTTTCAATGTACATTGTCCTAGATTTCCAATAACACAATGGTATTTCCCATGAAATTCAGGAATGTTTTCACAAGTACCTGAACTCTGATCTCCTTGCCTTTCATCATGGCTGCCTCCCCTTGCAATTGAACATATCACTTATGCTAACAGAAGCAAAAAATAGGAAAATGTTTTATGCTAAATCTTTTTCTCTGACACTTCTCTGGTTGTAGACCTAAGTTTCTGCCCTCTACAGTTTTCACCTCCCATTGGAATTGCTTTTAACATTTATTCCAAGAAAGTTCTTGGGTGAATGAATATTTTGTATATATGCCATGTAGTAACATTATTTTGCCTTTCCTTTTGAAGGATAATTTTGTGGAACATAGATGTGCAGCTATGCATGTTATTTGTGTCTCTTTAGAATTTATGTAGCTCATTTTATGAGCACCTTGAATTTGTGTTTGGAAATTGTAATTTCAACAAATTCTTTGTCATTAATATTTCAAATAGTTCTTCTGTTTATTTTTTCTCTCTTCCCCTCTGGTGTATTAATTCATTGCATATCATGACTTGTGCAACCAGCAGAATCCTGCGAAGGGGCAATGGCAGATTTTATATATATATATATAAAAGTAAAAGCTGTGTGGAGTGGACCTGACCTCTCTAGGAGATGCAGTGACAGCCTAGTGAGCTCTGCATCTTTATTTAGGCATGGGGAGAGGGGTATGATTGAACCCAAAGCTCTAGACCTTGGTGTTTTGCTGAGAAAACTAAACATAAGACATTCTCAGAGCTATCTGTGCTATACTTGACATGGAAGAATGCCCATAGCAGACACCTGCTGAGAGGGCAATTGAGACTGGAGCTCGGGGTGCAAGCCTGTAATCCCAGTGCTTGAGAGGCTCAACACAGGTGGATAACTGTGAGGTTTATCTATGTAATGAGACCCTGACCCTTTAGACCCTTCTTAAAATACAAAAAAGAGTATGGTTGAATGCCTCTCATCTTGGTATTCCAAATGCGTACCAGTTCTAATGTCTTATTGATTATTATACTATCTTTAAAGTAAATTAAAATAAAAATGACAACAAAACAATGGAGTATTTTTTTTCATATTTTTTTTTCTCTTTTTTCCTATCAGAACCAAGAAAGTACCTTTCTCCCATCCCTGTGGGAGCCTCGTGGTGCTCATGCCTGTAAAACCCAGAGAACATCGGAGGCATGAGGACTGGAGCACATGTAGACTATCACGAGCACCAGTCTATCCTAAGCTTCCAGCAATTAATCTAAATTATCATTAAGCTTTTGACACCCATGGCTTCTTTCCAGGTAACAGCTGTTGGCTATGATTCTCTGGATGCACTTGTCTCACCAGATAACGCTTTTCTCTCCAATCTCACTTCTCTGGTCCAAGAAATCGCCAAATGTGGATTGCTCTCATTGCTTTCTTATTATAACGCTTGGAGTGACACTTTCCAAGGCCTATGCTTCTTGAATCTAATACTGTAATAGACTTGATTTTCCATTTATATCAGAACTATGTTGATACGAGGTAAGGCAAAGAAGGAGCAAAACAAAAAACCTGTCAAGAACACAGTTATGCTCTGTCTACTGAGACGCAGGGTGAAATAGACCCAGTGAGAAAGATATTATATTGAGTCCTCTCTCGATGGAAACCATGAAGAATGAACATTCTCCTTTACCTTATATTGCTCCTCTATAATAGTTCATATGTCATTTTTTAGTTTAAATTTTTCTGGAGAAATCAGCTTCTTTCCTTGAATCCTTATAGCACTTTTTTTTTTTTTTTTTTTTTTCAGGGTCTCGTTAGGCTGCTTGGACTTGTAGTGATTCTCCCATTTTCTGCTCCCCTAATGCTGGAATTATAGGCATATACCACCAAGCTTAGATTTCATCTCCTGCTCATCACTCCAGGGTTGTGGGTGGAGAGGGTGGAGCCAGCAAAGAACTGAGGCCTGGCACAGCATGTGGTACCAGGGTTTGAACTCTGGCCCCTGCATTTACCTAAGTAAGCGCTTCATCTGCTAAGCTATCTTACCAGCCCTTATAACACATTTTGATTCTCCCATATTCCCAATATATTCCATCAGGTATTGTAGGATTTTAAAATAATTTTCCTCATTAATATGTTAAAAATATCCTTATTAAACTAGACTTCAGACATGGAAGAAAGAACCCAGGTAATCTCTCCTGGAAATTTGATAGTAATTTAATTTGGTTGTTAGAATGCAAAATCACAAAGAGAATGGCCAGTTTTTAAAAGGCTAGACCAGATGTGCTAAAATAAAATGTTTGATTTTGTTTTCTGGAACACTTGTAAGTGCTTCTTAAATGAAAAGTAACTGTGGGCATCTAACAAACTCTGCATCTAACCTGACCTAATAAGAGTATATGATATGGCCATCCAGACAGCTAAGCATTCTAAAGAGCCTGCTTAGGCAGAGTTCAGTGGCTTGGGTTCGATCCCTACATGCCATACTGGCTCAGTGCCCTGAGCATATTGAGACAGTGACTGAGACTGAGCGTGATGCCAGGGGCCTGTATTCCTAGCTCTTGAGAAGCTGAAAACAGGCAGATTAGTACTGATCTACATAGTGAGGCCCTGTACACCCTGTACTAAAGTTGAAAAAAAAAAAAAAGAGTATATGGTAACAGAGACCCTGCTGCATGTATGCTTATTACGAAGCTCTTCAAATTAATTTACATGCTTGTAACTTACTGTTAAATGTACTTGTTTCCAAGCTTGGACAGTTAACAAGTGCATGGTAACATAAGTAGGTGGGGGTACAGATTATGTCCCAAATCTTAGTTCAGAGTTCCGTAATATAACATAGAATTACTCTCCCCTCTTTATGTCATGGCTCGTGAGCCTATCAACCAGTATCATTTCACAGTTCTTTGCTTACCACCTGCTTCTGCTAGTGTCTGCATATTAGTATAAAGAGAGTGACAAGTGATTAATAAAAGTTAGAAAAATTATCTTAGCCTGTAAAAGAAATGCAGCACTTTTTCTATTTATGTTCAATGAAAAGTTCTAAAACATTTCATCTAGACACATTGAAAGACAAGATCATATAAATTGACCTCCTCCACAGAAAATAAATAATAATGAAACAATGCCTGAAAATTTAAATGTAGAAGGACGAATTAGAAGTTATAAAAATGCCTATGATTTTTGCTTATTCTGGTCGTGGAACTTCTATAATTTTGTTGAGTATGATATTTTAGTAAGAATTTTAGATTTGGAACAGCAGTTTCTGAAGTATCCTCAGAAGCTCAAGAAGCCCAGAATATCTCTGTGGTCTTCTCCCAGTGCCTCCATGGCAAAAGAAATGACTTTTGACTAAGTGTGTAAAGCCAAACATCTCAGGTCTTAACAAATTAGCAGCCATTTTTTTTTTTTTAAATGTATTGTAGTGCAGGGACTACAGTCTCACTACACAGGGTGGACTCGTAGTGACTAGTGATGCTTCTGTTTTCAGCCTCCCAAGCACTGGGATTACAGTTGCACACCATTGTGCCCAGTTTCAGTCTTGTTAGTGTGCTCTGGGGATGGGGCTGGCTTGGCACAGCACACTGGGGGTTTATCCCAGGTCCCCACACCTGTTTAAGCAGGCGCTTTATTCTACTGAGCTATTAGGTGGGCCTAGCAGCCATGTGATTAGACATTCAAACATATTTGAACACATGAACAATTAAATTAAAAGCATGTGTTTTTATCACCGCACAACTTCTCCAATGTCTGAATCATCCAAGCCACAGCCACTCTCATTTCCTGCTTCATAGAACAAAAACTTGAATTTAAAATAATGACATAATTGAAGGGCAGGCATGACAACTGAATGCAATTTCAGATTTCTTAGAGTTTGTGTATCTTTCAGTGTCATCAAATAAAGATTGTCAGTGGGGTTTTCAGGAAAATTTAAAATCTACTTTAGCATTTTGGGAGTTCACCATGGTGTCCTAGGCAATTTTGTCTCACATTTGGGAAGCATAGGTTTGTATTTTTGCTGAGGTTCCTATGAAAACAACTGATTTCTCAAATACTTCAGAGGTAAGGACTAGATGTAAATCTCATGTGCCTTCTTAATCTCTCATGTGGAAATCAACCTTGATTATCAGAATATGAAGTGCAGATATCCCTAGGCCAGAGCTATGAAGAGAGGTTTTCTGTTTTATGTGATACCAGTAACTAACTGAAAAAATTTGGAGAAAATCATGGACACTTACTATACCTCAATCATTGTTTTCCTCTGGAAAAGAGAAGAGAGCATTTCTGCTATCCCCCACCCGCTTTTGATCTGTCAGTCTTCTGGGACTGGAGATTGAGTTTTGTGTTTTCACACAGAACCACATACATGACCCCTTTTGAGACAGGTGTTCCTGAGATACAAAGCTGGTTCCATCTGGCTCACACCTGGGATCTCCCTGCCTCAGGCTCCAGAGGTGCTAGGATTACAGGCATGCAGCACCACAGCGAGCTCAAAATCATTTTTTAATGATAAATAAAATACTTGTGCATGCCCATTACATAAGAATATGGGGTAAACAGGTGAAGTGTTTTGCCAATAATTTAAAACAGAAGTTATGGATTTGTTACAAATTGGCAAATCATTCCCTTAAGGCAAGGAATAGCCTTCATCACAGTTTCCTTGGCTCCTTATGTTGCACATACCAGAAAAGAAAATATTTCCTTTCAGAGTAAAAATGTTCCTTCTCCTATCTTTCCTTTATTTGTTCTATACAATTTTAGCACTACCTTTATTGACCAAAATTTTTAAAATTAGACAACATAAAAATACGTGTAATCCCTTCCTCTTGTCTCTAGCCATTTCCACTGCATACTGCCCATGTAAAGGATACTCACGGTTAGCAGCTTATTGTACATATTGCTACTTGTTTCAGTGTACTAAAATAGTGTTGATTTAATTAATAGTAGGTGGCCACTCATTTTATAAAAACAGATAATTATCGTTGAATGTTGTATGATTTTTGGTCCGATGCCGAAAGCAACGACGAGAAGACCCAATGAATGTAAATCCAGGGGACTCATCGAGATTTCTCTTCATCAGTGAGCCAAGAGCCTCAGAAGCCTCTTCTTTCTATTTAGCATTTAAAAAATGACTAAGGAGTGTATGTCAGTCCTTTAATAGACCCAGCATATTCCAGACATGTCCAGATACGTAGCTCATGCAAATGCTAACAAATAATACTTTAAGCAGGGGAGAAGGCAACCACTGGCGTCACCTAGCAGATAAACAAAGAACAGGGCTCCCATGGGATGAGCCACCATCTGCAAGTTTGAGCCCCAGCTTTCTGGGAATCTTAGGCAACAGAAGACAGCCCTCCCCAGGCTCCGGTCCATGTCTCACCACATCTAGACACCAACTGGCCTTCATTCTTATCTCTATGTTACTACAGTTGAACTTATCTGAGTTGCATCTAACCTGTTGAGAAGTCATGTTGTATTCAAAGGCATAAGGTATCTTCCTTCTGCTCCCCGGTACTCCACTCCGTGGTACACTGAATGCTTCCCAGTCTCCTCTGATCCTGTCCCCACTCTGTGCCCTAGATTCTCGGGTGCCACACTGGAATGGGGCACTGATGAGCTTATACAGTTGGTTCCTTCCCCCAAGACTTTAGCTTTTGGATGTCTTAATACCAGTGGGGTGATAGCCATGGCAGAAGATGTGGGAGGAAGGAGGCAAGCAGGCTGGGCACTTATTCCTCTCCTTCCTCGCATTTTCTTCTCTGTAGTTTGCCTGCTTCCTGGGATGTGCATCGCACCTGTCGGCAGGCTGTATCCAGCAACCAGTTATCCTGAGTTTCTGACTAGGCACTGGGATGCTGGGAGAACCCACTGCTCATAACTGCATCACTTTTTTTTTTTTTTTGGTTTGTTAAAATACTTATTACTGTAAGTTATGCCTTTGGTAAACTATTCTCATTCCTACACTTTCAGTGTGCCACCTATTTTCATCAAAGCCTTTGATTTACTGCTATTCTTCAACTAAAATTTACTTATCCATTAGTATATGTTTCCAATGTTTGCTGCTTCATAAAAGTTATAACGACCATTTAAAAATATTTCTTTTTTTCTATATTCTGAGTAATGTTATTTAATTGGTATTCTTTCATGATTAAAATCTGGAAAAATAGTTTGAGGATGAAATGTAGCTTCAATTTAAATACAGATGTATACTTCTATAATTCTTTCCAGGAAAGGAAGACTAATTTATTCTTTCCTCCAAAGTAAATGAGAGTATGTTTCGCCCCATTACCATCAAGGAATTAATTTTTAAGTACATATTAAGTGGTATGAATTATTATCACTTTATTGTTTTAATTAGTAGCTCACTGGTTACTAACGAGTGGAGCTCTTATTAGTTTCTAAATGGTTAATTCAAATCTGCATTTATCATAGGTGTGGGGAAAGGAAATTGTATATGCAAAGCACTTGAAGCAGAACTGAGACCCTCTGTTCAGGACCATCTTTGACCGGTCAGCCCCAGCCATGTCTGCAGCTAACTGCAGATACCTGAACAAAGTCAATTCTGACCCGCAATTATGGCCCACATTGACGGAGGTTTCTGGTTAGCATATAAATAAGTGATATTCTTGTCTAAATGTTTTTCCAGTAGTACTGGGGATTGAACACCATGCTTTCACAGTGAGCAGTATCCTCAGCCCTTTATCTTCTTTTATTTTGAGACAAGATCTCAGTACATCACTACATTACCCAGGCTGTGCTCAGCATCCTGTCGTCTTGCCTCCACTTCCTAGAGCGCTAGGATCACAAACATATGCCACCATGCCCAGCTCCCCTAAATCACATTCTTAGTTTTTCACTCTGATGAAGCTTCCACCTGCTGAAATACTGCTTCACAACTCAAATCCTTTGCACTTTGCTGCATGCTCAGATGACTGGGTTTGGACTTCGACTGTTGACCTCTTTATGTCTGCTCTATTGTCCTCCTTTATTCTTCAAACATCAAACACTGATAAAATTCTTCCCATATTCCTAGGAACATCAGATTTAAAATTTGATAACCCTCTTCTTAGAAAGGCTCACTAATGCAGCAACTGCTCACATTGCTCAACATTTTACCTACTAGTGAACCAACCAACATTAATGCTTCTGTAACACTGGATGATACAAATGCTGACATAAATAGCTCGGGAATTCTAGTCATCCCTAAGTCGTGCTATTATGTGAAAAGGCAAACTTCCCAGGATCCCATTTCCAAACATTTTTCCTTCTTATCGCCCATTTCACTTTCTGACATTACGTGATCTAAAACCCCCAAACTAAAAACTAAAGTCCAAAATGTACTGGTCTTTTAAAATGTCTTTAAATTTTGAGACAGGATCTCATTATGTTGCCAATTTGCCTAGGCTGGGCTCAAAGTGGCAATCTGCATATGTCAAGTTCCTAGTGACTGTAATTAAAGGAGTTTTTCACCATACTCAGCCTGAGATCTTTCTCAGTTTTCATAACTTGCACTTCTGTGATGACCATTTGGATATTGGTATCTATCCATACAACATTTTCATCACCTAGTTCAATCTGAGTAACATAGATCTGATTGTGTGCTGTTGTGTTTTATTCTGTCATTTACTCCTGTACACTTTATTCATGCAATTATGTTATAATTAAAGTACACTTTAGCTGTAATTAAAAGATCTTATATCTTTTTTCTTTTTAACTTTTTCTCAACTTTTTATTTTGAACAATACAAAATGCATGTGAATATCCATCACATTAGAAGCAAGAATCTATTTTATCTGTCACCTTAGCTTTTGCATTTTTAATGTTAATCATAAATTTGCTTTCCAGTCCTTGAAAGTACATAAATCTCTAACATATCTTTTTCTCTTTCACTGAGCTTCTGAATCTCTGAAGCTCTGTTTGTTAAATCTCTAGTCACCAATTCATTCAAATTATTTGGATACTAGAAGAAATTTAATGATTGACTATAAGAACTCTTGAAGTAAATGAAATGGGTTTCAGTAATCTTCGTGTCTCATTTGTTCAAAGAAATTTTAATATTAGCTTCACAAATATTCACAGCAAGACATTTTTCAGGAATACCAGGGTTGCAATAAGTCAGCACAAATCATTGTCTTTGGAGACAATGTAGAATTTGTAGCCTCTAAGCAAATATTTTTCATGCAATTAGTTTTATTTATGTTTAAAAAATGCCTCATTCAGGTAGCATGACTTAGCAATGAAAGTTGTTGTAAAATAATACTTTATTTTGTTTATGTCACTGAATATTTGCCACTGAAACAATCATAAGGAATTAAACAAATAGAACCAGATGATGAGAAATAATTTCAAGTGGAAACAATGAGGAACCAACAATTCCTGTTGGTGTGAATGGCTGCAGCATGTCAGAGATGAGCAGACATTGAAATAAGTAAATACCTGCATGTGCTCAATTCTTTCTTTCTTTTTTTTTTTTTTTTTTTTTTTTTTTTTTTTTTTTTTTTTTTTTTTTTTTTTTTTTTTTTTTTTTTTTTTTTTTTTTTTTTTTTTTTTTTTTTTTTTTTTTTTTTTTTTTTTTTTTTTTTGGTATGGGATCTCCTCCTGCTTGTACCTCCCAAGTTATGGGATTACAGGTGCATACTACCACGCCCAGACTAATTCTTTAGCAATTATTACATTGCTAAAGAGAGAATTGATATGCTCACAGTGATATTTATTTTGCAGTTATAATTTACGGCTATTAAACTATTAGACACAGTTAAATAGCCAAAATCTAATTTGAACTAAATATCGTTGTAAAAATAAGTAAAAGTATAGAAAAGGAGATAAAAATACAACAGAAGCAAAAACAAATGACCACCAGACATGTTTGTAATTTTCCCTCTGTGAATCTATACCATACTTTAAAAACTTCTTAGAGGGGCCAGAGAGATAGCTCGGTGGAATAAGTGCTTGGCTGGCAAGCATAAGATCCAGAGTTCAACTCCTGGTACCACCAAAATAAATAAATAAATCTTAGACATTACAAAGTAGATTTGTTCAAATAAGTACAAGTACAATAACCCAAACACACAAGTAGAAATCACAGAGTATGTGCCTTATGAAACACTATGTTTAACTAAGATGAATACAATAGTTTTACTGATCTGGTCTTGAATAATGAAGGTAATGTAAAAAAAGAAGATTGTTAGAGTTGAGAAAGAAAGCTCTGAAGAAGAAAAGCAAGATAAGTATGTGCTCTTTTATTGTCCTTGATTGTTCCCTGGATATTTTCCCCAAATTGGTCAACACCCGGAGTTGGCTGTCATTATTCATCCTTTCTCATAGCAGCAGTTTGGCTTTGTGTCTTGCCATCCACCTACTTCTGCTATAGGATACTCACTGCCTCCTCATTATCTATGACACACAGTCTTGAGTTGTTCTTCTGTAGCCCTCCCTCAAATGACACTTTTGCAAAAAATGTAGTCTATGTTTCATTTTATCAATCATTAATATTCTAATATAGCTCTATAGAATATGATAAAAGGAGTCACACATTTTTACACAGACATTTAGGAATCTAAACATATACGAAATTGTAGCCTGTCAATCCTATAGCATGTCCAGATTCTATAGGATTCCTGATTTTGCTCATTTCCCTTGTACTTAAGGCTCACTTTGCTTGTATTTGTCCAAAATTTCTTTGAAATTAAATTGAATTACTTCTCTGTGTGTTTGCTTCTGAGACAGGGTCTCACTATTCAGCGGAAATTGGCCTTCAGCTCAGTTTGTAACCCCAACTATTCTTAAATCTGCAACAATACTCCTGCCTCAGCCTCCCAGGTGCTGTGTTTACAAGCATGTACCACCATGCCCAGGTTGAATTAATTTTTTAAAGAACATTTGAAAGTTCCTTTTCTATTCTTATTTGAAAATAACCTTACTTTGCACTCAAGTCAAACTAAGTATGACTAAGTATTGAGATCTGCTATCATTCATACCACACAAATTCAATTCTATTCCATTAGAGTTATAATATTATTTGTAAAAATCATTTTATGAATTTGAGATTATAAGACATGGTCAAAGATGTCAAATAGCCTAACCTAAAGTTTAGCCTTATACCACATGTGCAAATGAAATGACAGAAGTATTCCTGTAGCATTGGCTGCAATCAAAACTGAAACTATAGAAATGGAGAAGGATTTTTCTTTCCTTTTTTTTTTGGCTGGTTCATGCTGCCTCAAGGGCAGGTCCAGTAAGGCATGTGGAGCTGGGGAACCAACCCCGATCCCCTGTGCCTGATTGCATTGGCCCGAGCAGGTGCTTAAACAACAGAACTAAGACACAGGCCTCCATGAAACTATAGCAATGGAGAGAAAGGCATTGAGCCACAGACACCCAGTGGAAAGTCGCCAAAAATCCATACATTCTGAAGGAGAGGGTTCACACAATGAATGAGCAAAATTCATGGGAAAGACAAAGGAACATTGGATAACTTCAAAGCGGAAGCAACACAAAATGTATCTGCTTCACCGCCTCTGGCTCCCTCTGCATTTCAGAGCACCTTAACAGCCTGGGAAAAGAGCTAGGTGTTCTCAACTCAGTGTAGGACTGGATGCTTATTCCCTGCATGCCACAAACACTGGAGAACACTGCACCTTGCTGGCCTCTTCTCAGCCCACAGTAAAGGCCAGGGAAGCATTTCTTGTCTATACACAAACAGGATAAACATAGCAGGCTGCAGGGCCTGAGAGGGGGTAACACTGAACAATTAGTCCAGATAGAGCTTTTCTGTTGCATTTGTACACACCAGAAAAACCTGAGTTATCAGGAAATCCAGAATACCAATGACTGAATTCTTAGAGGCAGAAAGGGTAAGTAAATAATGCCCAGGGGCTCTTCTCATGCCATTGATTATAAAGGGCAACTCTTGAGATTGGGTCATTTCAAAACCTGCCCACAAAGGAAAGAGGATGGGTTGGGGTAGAGAAATTCTCACTAGAAACTTCTAACACTAAGTGGAAAGCCTGCCAAGTGAGAACATGGAGATTTTCCCACCACAAAGATAAATTCCTGGGCAATATGCTTGGGTCCCCTTCCCTTCCTCTCTCAGACAGAAGCTTTCATTGACCCAGTAACTGTATGCTGCACTTAACCTGCATTGTTCCAAAAATTCACTCTTCAGATTTTGAGAACATAAACTAGTGCCAACACAAATTTCAACAACCAGTAGAGCTTTGAATAAAGTATTTCAAGCCCCAAAAATACAACTTCCGAAGTAGCTAATGTATCTGGAAATCATCTTTTAAATTAGATTTAAAAATAAGGATATTCCACAATAAATAACACCTTAAGAAATACATGAGCACCAAATAAGCTCTCTAAAACATAAAATAAACAAAACACAAACATATCCTGAAAAAAGGTGACAGAGCCAAATGACAGTATTTAACTAATTCACTCATTAAGACAAGTACTTAAGCAACAAAGGAAAATAAGTGAGTGATCGACAGTAGCATAACATCATCACAGAATAAATCAGTAAACCTCAGTAATAATTCTCAGTATAAATGGAAGTAGCTCCCCAATTAAAAGACACAGGTTTGGCTATTGGTTCAGAAGACATGAACCAACAGTGTGCTACATTCAGTAAAACCATAGCTCACAGTAAAAAAACACAGGATTGAGAACAGTATTTAATGCACTAAACCCTAAAATGTAAGCATCAGTAGCAATTGTACACTTAGGTAAAGTAATTCTCAAGCTAAAACTATTCTTAGGAGGCAAAGAACATTACTATGTATTATGTAGGGGAACAATCCAACAAGAAGACATAACCCATATGTATGCACCAAAGCTTGCCTCACCTAATTAAATAAAACTAACACTGTCATGTACTCTGAAAATTACTGATTTTTAGTTCAGTTTTTTTTTCTTGTAGGCATAATAGTAAGAACTTCATAGCTCCTTTAATTTTAAGACACTACCTATTAATTTTTGCCTATTTATCAATTGTTTACACATTTTAATGTACTCAGTGCATGATCTTACAGTACAGATCTTGGGCAAAAATTTATTTCCCTATGAATACATACTATTTATTATGAAAAGAAAGAGACCTCAGTGGGCAGGTGGTCTTGTAATTAACTGCAGTCAGATACAAATGCCTATATGTAAAGATTGATTCTTTAAATACTCTTTTGCCTGTGTATCACAACTAAAATCATATTCTGGAAATAAATTTATTAAATGTTTCACTGTTTAAGTATTGAAATAAAAAAAAACACAGCATAATTAGTAAAGGAGGAATTTCTTTACTAGTGCTGATTCACTACTTTCTATTTCAGTTTTGTTATAACCTCATAAACTTAGTTTCTTTATGTTCTCTCAGGTGCTAGGAGTTGTAATTTCTTTTACTATGCATGCTTTTTGCATAAATGCTGCCTTATTTGGACATCTTAATTTTATAAGAAAATGTCATTATATCCTCACTCACAGCAATTGATAAATATAGTATTGTATTAAAAGTCAGTGTAACATAGACTTGATTTATCTGAAATGTTCCACTCATGTTATATAAAAGCACAGCTGAGGAAAATTTATGGAAGATTTTCTGACAGTTACCATTATGCTTTCTCTCAACAATCTAAAATTGATCAACTGTTTAACCCAAGCTATCATGAGGCCAATATGTGAACAAAGTGAGAACAATTTCCAGCAGAATTATCTCACTTTACTACAATTTACTAAGGCATCACAGAAATGCATTGTGGGCAACTACAAGAAAGCATAGCACAAGTCTCATCGTTATGTTTCCTGAAATGATGTTGGGAAAAATCAAAACACTGCATGATATGCTCTTTCTAAGAAGCATGAGAATTTATTTATATGAGTAAATCTTAGTATCCCAAAAATTTCGTTGTATTTTAACTTATTCATACAGAGCCAGTTGTATCTGATTGAGTTTCCCACTTGTCTTCAATTACTATGAATTTTAAGGTCATTTTATATATTTTTATCTAACACATGTACAAATCCATAGTTTATATTTCATTATAAGCCTTAGTAAGAACTTCATCCTGCCTCTGTTGGTCATTTGTTTAGCTTCTAGTATTTTTTTCTTTTCTTCCCTCTTTTTTTTTTTTGTTTTTTCGCCTTTAGTGGGACTGGGGTTTGAACTGACTATCTTGCAATTGCGAGGCAGGTACTTGTGCCATGGAGCTGTCTTCCCAACACCTTCTAGTATTTTTTCAAAAAGGTTTTCATCTAGTGTTCTCTAAACACAAAATAAAGAATCATTTGACAATATAGATACCTAATGAGGGCAGTATTGATAGCCAATGGTATTGCTCTGCAAATATTACATGATATCATTACACAGATCTATCTGGTATAGATACCATACATTGGCTCTATGACATCACTCTTTGCTCTTCCAACTGTCCCAAACATGCTATTACAGATTTCTCTCACTAGCTTTTCTCTAGAAAGTAATTACTCTGTATAGTCAATTTATATAGAGGTTCCAAAAAGTTTCCACCAGCCTTCACATCACAACTTGCAGACTGTTTTCACATTATGTAATTAATCGTAGAAAATCTTGAGTCATATATCCAGAGTCAGCAGTAATTCACCGTCATATTCATATCTAGTTTTTTCTTTCAACACAAAGACCTTTTGGCTTTTGACCATGACAGTAGTGGCCCTCAAAGAGATCTACCTCTATGTTTGGTAAGACAAAGATCACTGTAAGTTTATCCATATCTGAAATAGGGTCCGTTTTTACTCTTTTCTTAACTCATCTGGCATTCTTGTTAAAGGAGACTTTTTGCTTGTTTGTTTTTCATTTTATTTCTTTATTACTTTTAATAATAAATAACAATGAAACAGTTTCAAAAGATATTAGTAGGACAGCCACAATAATTAATACAAAGCATATTACTGTCTTCATAGTAACTGTTCAAAGTGCAAGATGCAGACATGATAACATTTCTAACACTACTGGTACAAATATTTCATCTCATTGAACTGGACAGAGCACCAAACACATGAACTCTGCTGCTCTTCAGGACTCAGATGATAGTGTTGAACTTTCAACCTTTGTGCTGTAAATATACCTAATAAATTCCCTTACATAATTACATGTGGGAGGGCCCAGTGGGATGGCTCAGTGGTCTAAAGCGCCTGCTTGGGAAAGCTTGGGCAGCTTCAGGGACCACGGTTCGACCCCCGGCACCACATGCTGCGCCAGCGCTGCCCTCGGGGCGGGCTGAGCCAGCCAAAAAATGAGTGAATAAACAAAGCTTCTGAAACAAGAAAAAATAAATAAATAAAATTAAAAAAAAATTACATGTGGGTAAAAATCTTCTATTATCTCTACTCTTCTACAAAATTTCTGCCAATAAATATTATAACAATGCATACCATCAGTTTTTATTTTTATAAATACGCTCATATTTCAGTATTCAATTACCTTGAAACATCTTGAAATGAGTACTTGTATTTTTATCTGAAAATTTGGTACCATTTCTCATCATTTGCTACTTGAACAAGTTAGAAATTGCTGTTGATCACTCTATTGCTCACTGGACCAGCTTAAGCAATTTGTTTGATATTAATCATTTTTGGTCCTCGCTGTATATACTTGAAACTAAGTAACAATGAGTACCCAGGTGTCACTGTTAGAAAGTGTACAATATAAAATAAGAAAAAGTAAAAGTATAATTCAAATACTTAGCCAAAAAATAATCATTTGTTATCACTCTCTAATGTTATGTTCTCAACATATTTGTGCTCTAACTTTTTCTATTTTTTAATAGAGATTCTCTTAGTTTCAGGTGAGCATCAAACGTGTGCTAACTCTCTTGTCTCAATCCCCTGAAAACTGAGGTTATCATTACACACAATTTGACTTGGCTCATCCTACTTTTACCAAAAGATCTTGCTGATTAGTTTACACTATCATACTACAATGAAGCAATACAGTTTGCAGTATTACTTGCACTATTACCAGAGACATAGCAGCACTAGGAAATAGACATGTTTCATTTTTGTTTTTGTTTCATTTTTTACTTCAGTTTTTTAGACAGTGTCTTATTGTCTAGTGAAGGCTGGTCTTTAACTCACTACGTAGACCAGTATGGCATCAAACTTAAGGCAATCTTCCAGTCTACACCTCTCACATGCTGGGACTAGAGGCATGCACCATGGCTCAGAAATAAGGAGTTTTTTATACTCTTTTATAATTTTATGAGACTAATCCTATGTATGCTACCTGATTCTGAGTGAAATGTTTTAGGTTACATGAATTTGTGTAAATGAATATAAAAAAGTAAATGTTCAAAAACTACTTTTCAGTACTGTACAGGATGTGTCAGTAACTATAATGTAAACTAATCTATCTGTCTGTCTATCTCTCTATCTATCTATCTATCTATCTATCTATCTATCTATCTGTATACTTTTTGTTTTGACAAAACTGAAGATTGAACTCAAGTCTTTGCTCTTGTCAGGCTAGTATTTATTCTACTGAGCTATCTCCCCAACCCCTAAGCGAACAATTTGAAGGTTGTGATAATGGAAAATTCGTGACTATCACAATCATTTTAGTTAAAGTCTAGAGAGTATTTAAGGAGCAACACCTCAAGAAGAAAATAGATATATTTGGTAGGAGAAGGGGTTGGGAATTTCTGACCAGGGTACAGTGAGAGATAATGGAAATATTAAAAAAAAACTGCATATGTTTTAGCATGTTAGAAACAACAGCATCAATCTGAGGACAAGTCCTTGTGTAGCAGGAAATGAAGAGTCACATACCTCTTTCTGAAAAGTAATATCTATCAGAGCCAAGTCTCTTTTAGCACACTGTGCTGGATTGAGGAGAAAGTGAATAGATGACACACCTTAGCTTGACACGTTGAAACAAGGTATTAAATTCCGCACAGAACAGGAAATTGTCATATGTAATAGAAATATTAAGGATTTATTTTAATATCTGCTAGTATAAAATTGATGTTATTCCACTGAATTAAGGGTAGGTTTACATACAAGGGTATGTAAGGGTAAAATATATGTGAAGGGTAAAACTTCACATGTATTTAGGCTTTTTTGTTTGTCAAATACTACGAGCCGTGAAACTAATATTAAATGAAGCAAAGATGGCACTGGGAGTTACCTACTCTTGACTTATGCGTTCTAGTGATCATTGGTGGATGATCTATATTATCAAACACTTAGTCTCAGAAAATCTTCTCAAAAAAAAAGAACACATCTATGAATGTTGGGTAATTTTGCCTTTATGAAATGGAAATAACTTCCAATGTTATTTGCATCAAAAGGACTAGTTTGGTGAGAAAATAAAGATATAATGTTATTTGAAGAAGTGCTCTGTCCTGTGGTATCTACTGTACATATTGATAGAAATGTTAAGTCATATTATTGCCATATAATGACCCTGAATTGGTAAATCAGTAAAGCTGATTTATAGATATGTGAATGGATAAAAAGAAGCTAATGTTTTGTTCACTATTACATATCTTGTACAGAGTAGAAAAGTGACTTGACTGTCATCTTCCTTTGTCAGTTCCTCTTTCTAAAAAAGTCATTTAGGGTCCAGGAACCTAAGCAATAGTTCCAGAATAAGCATCAAATCAAATTTCAAAGCTTTCTCAGATGGCTGTCTGTTATGGAAGAGTTGAGAAATTTCAAACTCAGAAATAAGAGCATGTGGTATCTTGATATTGTAGTTATCCTGATTATAGAGACTGATGTAATCAAACAGAAAAAAGAAAAGCTTTCACTGAAAATAGAAAATATATTAATTGAAATGAGAAAAACTTGCAAATAATTTATGGATTCCGCCAAAGTAGATTTTAAGTAAATTGATGCTAAGCTTCTCTATTATAAACAATTAAAAGAAAACATGCAAAGCTAAAAACTGAACAATGTTCCCTCTCTAGTTTCCTTTTTCTTGCATCTCTTTCAAGAATACTTCATTTTTGTCTTTGAAGAGCTGCTGAGCTGAGGCTGGCTTTAGGTTTGCAGACTCTATGCCACTAGACCAAGACTTGTCCAGAAAATATCTGCTTTGGTGTTCTTTCCCTTTAACTGCAACACAGATATCTCAGAGAATGTTTCACTTTCATTGTTCTCAGAGAAATAATGCAATTTACACTTTTGACTCCATTGTAAATTCTCCTGTTTTTTTTTTACTGTGCCTAAATAAAGAAGAAGACCTCACTGGGTTGTTACTGCCTCTCTACCAGACAGATCAGGTCCCCCTGTTCCCAGCTTTCCTTGAGTATGTGTCTAGTTTATTTATCTGTTTTCTCATCCATTTCCCTGTGTCAGCACTTGGCTGCCTGTGAAAATCTTGACAGGTGGTTCCCAAATGTGAGACCTGAGGAGGGGAAGACAGGAAGCCAAGAGGAGTACACACTCTGGAAGTGTGTACAACATAAATAAGGTACAGACTGCATTACTGAGTTTAAAACAACATAGAATTCAAGATCTAAATTTTGTTATTTGTATCTTTAAATGCTTAAAACTGCTTCAGGTTAGAGGGATATTTGTCAATACTTCCCTGCCTGAAAAATCATAGCAAGTCATTTATTGTTTTTTAGAAGAAGGAACTGTAAAGTTACATACTTGAATGCATGTAGGTAAACGCCTTATAATAAGCTTGGGGAAAAAGACAAATCAGTACCCCTACCGACTTCTAGAGGCTATTTAATAAGGAGAAACCACTCCTTTTGATTCCTCTAAACATGGCTCACAGAATCCTGGGTGTAGGTGGCTTGCACACAAGCCAGAAGAATGAGACAGGAAAAAAAGAGCGTTGCTGAACCTGAATCTTGCCAGGCTAAGTAGCTTATAGAAACCCATGTGCCTGTTTGGGTTATGTCAGCTGCTGTGGAGAACATGCGCTATATATCCTAGCTGGTACAACCAATGGCAACCGCACCTTTGTCCCAGACAGATAAACAACTATGGCTCACTATGCCTCAGTCATCCTGGAGTACACCAGGCCCTATCTTCTCTCTGAGTGCACATGGTCACTGCTCTTACATCACAAATGACTTCAGTGTCTATGGCCCACAGAGAGTTGTTTGAGCATAATGATGGCAATCCAGGAGAAAGGAAGCAGAGCATGTCTGAGAAAAAAGTTAGATCAAAAGCAATAGCAAAGGAAATCTACATAAGTGGTAGTATTAACCCATATTAAGTCTTAGAGAATGCTGTTAGAAACAAAGAGCTTCTGAGTGTTTGACTCAATTTTTAGAGACAACTGAGCTAGACAATACATGAAAGCAAAGAAAAGAAAAGTTGCCAATATTCTTAAGACAACATAAAATACAAAAATTAATGTAGATAAAAGGAATTTATTTCTTCCAAATTCTTTATATCAGATATCTCTGCTAATTGACCTGCAAAAATTTCTGACTATTCTTTCTAAATTAAAAATTTCTAAAATTGTAAGTTTCTTTAAAATACCAAGAGTATAATTCATGATATTGTGCTTAAGCATTATTATTCAACATTGCATCTGAGTGCACTCTGATTTTATAAGCAAACTATCCAGCATGCCAACATTTGTTTGTTTTTTATAATTAATTTTAATAAGAAAAAAGATACAATAGTAATGAAAGTTTCAAAACACGTTAGTAGGATGGTTACAATCATTAATACCAGGCATATTGTTGTCTTCATAGTATCTATTCAGAGGGCAAGATGCAGACCTAATATCTTCTATAACATTTGTTTATTTTGAACTCAATAAATTTTTTCTTTTGCGTTTTGGATTTCTGAAACATTTGTTTGTAATGTTATTCAGCTTATACATAAATACCATCAAAATTAAAGATATAGCTCAACCTAGGTAGCTATTTTTAAAAAAAAAAAACAAGGTTACAATGGCTTTATATGTGTAATGCAAATAATTGTTCTTATGTTATGACTGAAGAGTTCCTGATTATTCAGAATAATGTGTAAAATGTTATGGTCTGATTCTTATAAGTCGTATAAATTTCCTTAATAATTAAACAGAAATTCTTTAGAGTGAGGAGAAATTACTGGATTTGGCTTCACTCAATGAATAAGGAAGCAGTTGCCTCAAAATAATTAGTCAAATCTTTTTTCATTAATGCAAGCCCTAATAAATCTCCATAGCCTTATGGGAGACAGCTGAATAAATTTTATTCAATATTTATTATTATAGTATATTTACATTGTTGATCATCAGAAAGTTAAACTTTACAGAAATAAAAATGTTTTTTTTTTTTAAAGATGCTGGTATAAAAGTAAGAAATTCAAATGTTCATATGGCTATGAAAATTGTTACTAATCTCATGATGTAATAAATATATTAATTCCTTCAGATATACACATCTTCTAAAAGCTAAAACTGGTACTGTTCATGGTGACAATCGTCTTCCTTTCAGATTCAGATATATGCCATTCTCTTTTGCTCCAGCTAGTAGTGATAGGAGGTTTATGCCACGCCCAAATGGAGTCAGCATTCACATAATATCTTTATCAAAAATTATGGGGTGTGCTTGCGGGGTATTGCTACTGCACTTAGGGATATTTAAATTAAACAACCCAGACAATATCACACAGTTCAATAATATTTCAGTGAAAACAATTAGGTGAGATCTTCTGTTCTACACAGAGATGATTGATTAAAAAGGCTATTTTAAACAAAACAGAAATTGCAGTGTGTTAGAAAAATTTTATCATGATTGTCATGCTATAATACACTATATGGCTTTTGATTTCAAATTTTCAGTGTAAAACTATGTAAGTGTTGTCTGTAAAAATCCTATGGGGATTAAGCTACTAAAACATCCCTGGTTGGTAAGAAATAATAGGCCTCTGGCTATACTTTATATTACACAGTGCTTTATATTCAGCCAAAATTTTGAACAACGGAGCTTACTGATTCCATTAACATGTAATGTCATTAAGCTCATATTTTGGATGTTAAATATCTGAGATTAGGAGACCAAAAAATTAGAAAAGTATTTTGGCTAAGAGAACAACCAATATTCTTTCCTTGGTGTGCCTCAGTCAGTGAGGATCCATGACATGAGGAACCTTTTTCTGCAACATTTTCCAAGTCTAGTGCGTTACATGACCTACTGACCAAGAAGATCATTGGGGCACGGAGAAAAGAGACCAACAGTGTATAATGTGACTAAGGAGAGGCAATCTTACCATGATTTCACAGAAACCAATATTATCATACAATAGCTGTGATGCATCCTGATGGCTCAAACTGACAGAAGAACTGAGAGGTGCTGTACATAGCTTCAAGGTAAATCCAGAGGAAACTTAAATGAACTTGCTATATAGCAAGAGATTAATTTTAATTGATATAGGTCTTACTTTAACTTGGTATTGAACTTCCTGCAGAAAGTTACAACCACAAGATGGCTAACACCATGTCACAATAACTAGCTATTAAAAGAAATTCAAACCACTGT
This sequence comes from Myocastor coypus, assembly GCA_004027025.1. Lineage (NCBI taxonomy): Eukaryota > Metazoa > Chordata > Mammalia > Rodentia > Myocastoridae > Myocastor > Myocastor coypus. Next base: position 44,910 of record PVJA010001920.1, read on the forward strand.
CACCTCACAGTTACGAGCTACCTCAGTAAATGACTACTGTTTTCGGTTAACAGGCTGCATAGGGTTGTAGCTGAACACAAACACATGAAATGTTTGGACTGGGAATTTTTTGCCTAAAAGAAGAGGTTCACTTAGAGTAGAAAAGGTTCAGGATAGAAGAAGGCTTTCATAGGAGGACACTTCGCTGAGACAGAGAAAGGAAAGACTTCCACAATGAAAATATTTCACAAAATCCTCAGAACCAAGCTCTTCCAGATCTATTTAGCCACTCATCACTTGCAACTAAGAAATACTGAAGAGGGAGAGATGGCGAACAGCTGAGCTGAGGCTGAGCTTTAAGGTAGCAAACTCCATGAACAAGGCCAGTCCAGCAGGTACATAGCAAGGATATTCTTCTTATTAACTGTCATGTAGCTCTGATAGTATTTTGCTTTCTGTGTGATTAATAAAACACTGAGGCCTTGCACTTTTGACTTTCTCATAAAATCATCCTCTTTCCATGTTATAAATAAAGATGCATGCCTCGTTGGTTTGTCATTGCTTCTTCATCAGTGAAACCAGGCCCCAACCAGCACCAGCTTTCTGTTTAGTACATCTCTAGTTTTATTTATTAATTTTCTTAATCTCCCATGGTTCCGTCTCAGGAACCCACTGGCTGGCAGAGTGCAGCAGTTTTTCTTAATTTTCCTGACCTCAGTTTTTTTATTTCAAATGTAGAAACTGTATGTATTTAAAGACAGAAAAAAAGGACATAGATTAGAAGACAGAATCCTAAATATCAGTTCAGATTATCTGATAGCGGATGTACATAATTTCATGTTATCTCAATTAAAAAAGTATCACTATTTTCCATCTATTACCTGATAAAATGTCTGAAAAGGTTTGTAGGTCCTTAATATAAATTAGAAAGCCTCTCAGAGCAGATATATCTTTTATAATTATCCTTTCTCTGGAAATTAACAATGACATATGTTATATATGATATGCAACATGGCATAAAAGGTACATAATCAAACAAGCCTAAGATTTATAAGCATTACTAAGATTACAAAGATTACCAAATATAAGAAATGCTTTCCATATTATTTATTTATTTTTGGTGGAACCAGGTATAGAATTCAGGCCCTTGTACTTGCTGGGCATGGGGTTATTCTGCTCAGCTGTCTTCCTAGCCCCTCAATATAATTTTAATGAGGGACGGCAATAATAATCCCTTATTATTGGAACCCTCCTTCTTTCTTCCAGTGAAATTTGTACTCTGCAGCTACTATTATTCCCAATCATCAATGAGAACCCAAAAATATGTAAATAGTTCTTAAAACTTGTTCTACTCAGAATTTCTCATCAGTGTCTAGACTTACCTATGCATGATACTTTCATCATATACTTGTTATTGACACATTCATTTGTCAATGACAATTGTTCAGAATATATATATGCATATATATGTATAAATTTCTTATCAATTAACTTCTACTCAGCTGCTTACCATTCTTGAATTTTATCCATATGTATTTTTCTTAAAAAATATTTCACACAATTTTCTTGTAAAACATTCACATATAGTCTTTGTCTTTATATTATTTTCCTAATTTTAGATTAATTTTTACTCCTTTATGAGACCATGGACTTTTTGGTTGCTATTTTTATTGTGACAAGTAAAGATTTTGTAATTTATACTACAAAATTCTTTATAGCTTGCAATCTGAAATAAAATTTAATTACTTAACTTAATTAAAATAAAATAAAATTTATTTTATAGTAAAGGCAGCATAGGTCAAAGGCTATTTTTTCCATTATTTTCAATATTTTAGAAGATTGGAACTTAATAGCAATTAGATATACTGGGAGGTTTAAACAATTAGTATAAATTAGATACCTTCAATTCACCAAAAGGCAATCTAATGAAGATAAAGTGTTAATTATCCCAAAAGAGTTAGAATAGCATTTTTATGATCACCATTCACATCTCAGGAAAACAACTACTTTGCATCTTGACTATATTTATTTATTTGTATTTACATTAACTACTTTTAAACTGAAGAGGATCTATTGATCTAAACACAAAGTGCTTCAGTCCAGTAGCTCCCTGCCTGATAAACATCCAGCTTTCCTTTTTTTAGAGTTTTTAAATTTTATCTTAAATTTTGTTGCTTATGTTTCTTTTTTCTTTTCCTAATATTCCATATGTGCACCAGAGTGCTAACTTGTACCACCAGGAGCACGATTAAAGACTGCAGGGTTATGTACTAAGTGAAATACCTAACCCTCACCCATGATCTGTGGTTACAGGAGCTCAGGGCGGGAATTAGAGTTCATCAGTCAGAAGAACTTGCACAATGAATCAAGAAACATCTAACAATATTCTGCATCCAAAAAACATATTTAAGGTAAAATAAATTCATAGACTAAGTCAAAGGATGGACGAAATACTCCATGCAACAGGAACCCAGAAAAAAAAGCAGGGATATGTATGTATTCCGATGGCTGACAATGTGCACTTCAAATCAAGAGTGATCAAAAGAAAGAATAAAGAAAAAAGAAAAGAGATAAAGAATGTCATTACACATTTGTTAGGCAAAAATTTTAAAAGTAGGCTATGACAATTATATATATATATATATATATATATATATATATATATATATATATATACGGGTGCAATAAGAATGGGAGCATCTAACTGGGTAGGACAACTATTGATTGACATGAAAAATCAAATAAGCAATAACATACTTATAGTGGGAGAACTAATACTCCTCTGTCACAAATACATAGCACAAAGAGACAAAAAAAAAAATCAGCAAAGTTATATCAGAACTGTATCAAATTTGTGAACAAATGGGATCCGTAGATACTGTCAGAGTATTCTACCCAGCATCATCAAAATACATGCCTTTCCCATCTGTGCATGAGATTTTCTCTGAAATAGGCCATATACCAGCCCACAGAACATGATTAAATAAATGCAGAGGAACTGAAATTATTTCGCATATATTATAATAGTGCAAAGAAATTGGAGCCGGGCGTGGTGGCTCACGCATGTAATCCCAGCACTTGGGAGGCTGAGGCAGGAGGATTGGTGCGAGTTCAAGACCAGCCTGGGCTACAAAGTGAGCTCAAGGCCAGTCTCAACTGCATAGCGAGACCCTGTCTCAAAAAGACAAAAAAAAAATTGGAAATTAATGGAAAAAGAAGTGCAGAAAAATTCCAAAAACATATGGAAATAGAGTAATACCCCTCTAAACCAACAATGGGTCAGAAATTAAGTAAAGAAATTAAACAATATCGACAAATAAATGAGAATACAGGTACAACATATCGGAACCTTTGTGGTACAATAAAAGCAGTTCTAAAAGGGAAACTTTTAGTCATAAATTCTCACATCAAGAAAATAGAATGAGCACGTATAAGCAGCATAATGCTGCTCTTCAAGTTTCTAGAAAAAAAGAGCACCAAGTCAAGTCCGAAGGCCGTGTAAAGGAAGAAATTGGGAAGGTTAGAGCAGAAATTAATACGATAGTGATGAAGAAAACAGTACAAAAATGATTGATCAAAGAACTGATTCTTTCAAAGAATAAAAAAATCAATCTTATAAAAATGACAACATTCAAATTCACAGGAAGAGGAATTAAAAGGGTGAAATTACTACAGATCTTGTGAAAATGAAGAATATGATCAATGCCTACATTGTAAATCTTACTCTTTTAGGATGGAAAATGAGGAAGAAAAGGACAAATTCCTTGATACATATGGAATATCAACACTAAATCAAGAAGATATAAATACACTAAATAACCCAATGTCAATCAGTTAAATGAAAAAGTAATTAAAAACTTACCAACAAAAAAGCCAAGATCCTGATGGACTTAGTGTTGAATTTTACAAGAAATTTAAAGTAGACAGTACACAAACACTTGCATCAAATTGAAAAGGAAGTAATGTACTCTAACTTATTCTGGGAAGCAAGTATTACCCTGATAACAAACCCAGGGAAAGATTCAGCAATATAGAGATGCACAGGCAAATCTCCCTAATGGACATAGATTCAAAACTTTCCAATAAAGTAATAGCAAAAGTTAGGCCAGCCAGATAGTTCAGTGGACTACAGCACCTCCTTAGGCAAACCAGAGCACAGTACCTGCCCTACCCCTAGGGTGCACTGAGATGATAATTGAGGCTGGGTGTGGTTGTGGGCACCTCTAATCCTAGCTCTTGGGATGCTGAACACAGAAACATCACTATCAGTCTGATATGTGTAGTGAGACCCTGTAAACCCTGAGCAAAATTATATATATATATATATATATATATATATATATATATATATATATATAATATCTTGCTTTCTGTGAAAGCCTGAGAGAATGTTTTCTCTCTAGGTGACTCCTTTTAGGCATGCTATACAGCATTGACCTCTGTCTTAGTTACTCTTCTCTCATTGCTGGGACAAATACTCGACACCCAAAATGAAGGAAGGAAAGGTTTATTTAGCTCACAGTTACTGAAGTTTTCAGTTTGTACCTGGTGGGCTCAAATGCAGACTGGCACATGGCAGAGAGCAGCAGTTCATGGCAGTGGAACAACTGCAACAGAAAGGAAGAGAGAAGACTGACCAACCAGGATAAGAGAGCAACAGAGAGAGAGTCTGTTTCTCTGGCTCTCCTATATTACATTCAGGATCTCTGCCTCAGGCCAGATCCATAATCTGAGTAGTATTAAAATCCATAATCCCAGCAGTCCTAAACCACATAATCCCAGTGGATCATGATTCAATCTCAAACTCTAGGAGTCCCCAACCCATGAGTGTATGAGGCTTTGAGGAGACAGCTACACAAAAACCATAACAATCCCTTTCCTCCTTAGCCCCATAATCTCATTGAACAGAAAATTTGGGACACCGTTAAGTTATAGGATGTTACAATACAGGTTTTCTTATGTCCCAAGTCCTCACTGAACTTGAAGGCCTAGGACCAAAATATTGGCCATCCTTGTGGCCCTATTGGAGTTTATATATATCTACTTTCTCTTAGTTCAATGCAAAGAAATATTTATAGTGCTTGGAAAAGATACCATGTCTGCATCTTGTACTCTGAGCAACTACTATGAAGATAACAATGTGAAACATATTAACTGTTGTAACTGTCCTACTAACCTGTTTTGAAACTGTTTCACTATTATTTCTTTTTCATTAAAATTAATAAAATTAAAAAAATTGCAATAGCAATGCAGCAAATTGCCAAAAAGATTATACAACATGACCAGGTTGGATTTATTGCATAAATGCAGGGATGGTTCATATATGCACATAAATAAATGTAATACACCTATTAACTTGCCAAAGCAAAACTGAAGATATCATTTCACTAAGCACAATAACAGATTTTCAAAAATCTAATCCTCATAATAAAATACAATATAAAAAATTGGAAAGTTGAACTTTATCTCAATCTGACACTAGCTATGACAGCCAACATCATAATAGTGGACCAAAATTCATTGCTTTCTATCTAAAATCAGATACTAAACAAAGGTATACACTATTTCCATTCATCTTAAATGTGGTTCTGAAAATATTAGCCAGAGAAATTAGACAAGAGAGAAAAATAAAAGAAATAAGCATAGCAATAGAAAATCTCAAATTATCATTATTCGCAGATGACACGATACTAAAACTGAAGAATACAAAAGCTCTACCAAAAGAGAAATTAATAAGCAAATATAGTAGCATAGCTGGATACAATGCCAACAAAAGATCAATAGCATTTCTGTACAAAAACAACAAAGTCACTGAGAGAAAAATTAAGATAACCACCACCTTTGAAATAGCATCATACAAAATAAAATAGTTAGGAATCACCTAACAGAAGAAGTTAAATATCTACATACAGGAAATTAAGGTATTCTGAAAAAAGAGACTGGAGTAGATAAGTGAAAATGGAAAGATATCCCTTGCTTATGGAGAGGAAGAACCAACAAAAAGAAAATCATCATTCTCCTCAAATTTTCATATAGAGTAAATGTAGTCCTGTTCAAAATACCACGGGCATATCTCAGAGGAGTAGAGAAAATACTTCAAAAATTCATCAGGAACCAGTAAAGACCCAGGCATCAAAGGCAACTCTGGGCTATACAGGTGAGGCATCAGGTATTACAACATGATTTTATACATGATTTCCCTACTATGAAATTATACTGCAAAGATACCTGCGATAATAATCAGCATCGTACTTGGCAAAAATGGGGACCAGATTACCAGTAAAACAGAATAGAAGATTCAGACACAAATATAAACACCTTGTCTTTATTAAGGTGCCAAATGTTTATTGGGATAAAGATAGCCTCTTTAAGGAATGGTGCTAGAAAACTGTCTTATGACATGTGAAGACTAAAACTAGACCCATGTCTATCACTACGAACTAAGCTGAAGTAAAAATGGACCCAACATCTAAATATTAAAATAGAAAATAGACTCTATGTGAAGAGAAACTATATAGAAATCTTAACTACATACATGTAAGTATGGTGTTTATGAAAAAAGCAAAATGCAAGGGAATTATTTCAAGAATCAATATCTTGGATCTTACTAGAATGCTTTTTTTTTTCTCTAAAAATGAAATTAATCACCAACAAAATGAAAACACAAGAGAGCAGGAAAATTTTTAGCCATCTATACCTTCGACAAAGAATTTCTATTTAGAATATATAATTTTTAAAAATTAGGTTATTAAATTCAAATCCCAGTTAAAAATGTGCATCTGAGGTAAATATAGACTTCTCAAATAAAGAAATATAAATGGTAAATAAATGTGCAGAATACTAAAAACTGTTGGTTATTCAAGAAATGCAAACACTGAAATTCCATTTGACCCCATAAAGAATGTCTGTCATCAATAAATCAACAAATAAAGAATGTTAGGAAATCTAGGAGGAAAAAGAAATTATCCACTGTCGAAGGGCATGTAGATTGGTGAAACCACTATAGAAGTCAGTATTGATACTTCTCAACATACTGGGAGTGGAAGTCCCATTCAATCCAGTTATTCCCCTTGTGAGTACTGTTCCAGAATAATTTTTTAGAAATCATACTACAGTGATACATGTGCTCCCTTGTTTACTGCAGCACAGTTTTTAACGGGTAAATCTTAGAAACAACATAAATGCCCATCTACCAATGAGTGAATAAAAAAGATGTGATATTTTTATACAGTGGAGTACTATTCAAACATGAAGCATAAATCAAGACTTACAGGTAAATCTATGCAACTTAAGACCATATGCATAAGTGAAATAAATCAGACTCATATATGTAGACATCATATTGTCTCTCTGGTGTGAGAAACTTGAAGAGGAAATAAGTTCTAAAATACACAATAAAAAGTGAGTACAAATTATTCAAAAGAAAAAAAAAATGAAATGACAGCGGTAAAAGGGGAAAAGGCAGTGGGAACAAGTGAAAAATACAAATCTGTTATCCTACTAGTGTCTCTAAATTCATTAAGCACAAAAGATTGTGCTAATAGGAATTGGAGGAATTTTATGGCCATATATTGTACCGTAAGTATCAACTTTGAAGATAACAATATGTATGGGCTAGGGAGTTAGATACCTCATACCACAAAAAGGAAAAATAAAAAAGGAAGGAAACAAAGAAAGAAAGAAAGAAAGAAAGAAAGAAAGAGACAGAGAGAGAGAGAGAGAGAAAGAAGGAAAGAAAAAGAGAAAGAAAGAAAGAAAGAAAGAAAGAAAGAAAGAAAGAAAGAAAGAAAGAAAGACATTAACATGTAATATATTGTTATTCCTATTCTCCGTTGCTTTTATTATGGATTTTTGTTTCACACATTTTCCACAAAATAAATAAAAAGAGAATTAAGCTGATTTTCTGTTCCAGAAGATTTATTGTTTCTGTTTTAACATTGATTTTGCTCCATTTTATTTTATTTTTTTTTTTTATTTAGAGCATGGTGAGAGACATGCATCTACTTTTAGACATTGACATGTGTAAAGCCAATTTTTCCAACACCATTTATTAGAGAGGCTTTCTTCCAGGGAATGTGCATGGCCCTTCTGTCAAAGAAAAAAGATGACCGAGTGTGTTTGATGAGGAGACTCTTGTAGATGAAATATGCTTCAGTCTTATATAGTTTATTGTGTATAATTTAGGCACCTCCATGTGAAAAAATACATAAAAACACAAATATAAACACAAATTTAAAAAAATATAAAAAACACAATAAGTTTTAATTAATTGAAATGGATTTCACAGTGGTATGGCTTAACATTTCTGAAATTATTTTCCGTGTATTTCAATATAAATAAATACTTGCACTGCATAGAATATAGAAAAGGTATTTCAGTATCCTAGTTTTATTTGTGATGGGATGCAAAAAATAGCACAGTGACAAAATTTAATCATACCTAGCACTCAAACCAAGATTCCTTGCCAAATGGATAATGCCTAGATTGAGAGAGGAAAACTGTAGGATGACCTGAAAAATACCTTGGCACAGAAGAAAGCAAAGAAATGCTCATAGAATTAAGTCAACCTGTAGGAAGGATATATTCCAACACTAAGTTATGTAATTAAACACAAAAGGAATTATGAAGTTAGAAAACAAGGTGTGCTAGCCCTAAAGACTACTTAATGAAGAACAATAACTTAAAATAGTACTTTTCCTAGAACTGTGCTTTTATTTGTTTACTTTTATTAATTAATTTTATCTTTAGAGTAGAAATTATGGAATAAAATGTTAACTAAGTTATTAAATTCAATATCATAAATATTGAGACAATGCCGGGCGTGGTGGCACACTCCTGTAATCCCAGCACTCAGGAGGCTGAGGCGGGAGGATCGGTGAGAGTTCGAGACCAGCCTGGGCTGCAAAACTGAGCTCAAGGCCAGCCTGAACTAACTGTACAGGGAGACCCTGTCTCAAAACCAGAAAAAAAAAAAAATACTGAGACAAAATCTGACAAAGTGCATGCTGACAGACTTTTAGTCTTTAACATGGATCATTTATTTAAAAAGTCTGTAGCCTAAATCTAATCAGAAAGAAACTTCAGACAATGCCTACGTTAACGGATGTTCTATAAATCTTGGCTTCTATTCTTCAAAGTTTTCAAAGTCAAGAAATTAAAAGCCCAAAATATGTTTTGGTCACCAACATAGTTTGATCTAATCCTAAAGTAGTGAGACTATCAGGTTGGATCATGCTAAGGAGGCAATGACAGGCCAAATTTAATATGAGGAAAGACTATTATTGAGACAGGGAACTTTTAATATGACCAGAAAGTTATACCACTGTCCGATATCAATGGAAAAGTTTCTTGGGTGATTGTGATGTGGTTTTGTCAAGGAAACTCTATGTTCTTCTGCAGTAAAAGAATTGAACGAATGTATGAAAGTCCATTTTAAAATATCTCAAAACTTTCAATATTTCATGCACTATCCTTTGTAATTTATGTGGAAGTTTCAAATTATAGATCACAAGAGGCTAACTTTTTTCTTCATGATGTGCCTTTTTATTTTAAAGAGAAAAATATCTCAAAACAAGAAAATGGGAGAGTAACGAGGGTTAATATGTTGCATATTGTTATCCTTTAATTAGTTATTCAAGTACAATATTGGCATTTAAATATCCAAAGTGGTTTAATTCACTTATGAGTATGGTTTTGAGTTGCATCCATTTACCTAGAAAAGTCTCCAATTTGTCCTTCTTTGTGGCTGAGTAGGAATAAAAAACCACATGTTTTATTTATTCCAGTTGATGGACATCTGGGTTGTTTCCAAGATACAGCTAGTACGCAATGAACCGCTATAAATGTAGGTACATATAAATTGTTTTTAATTCTCCAATTGTAGTTTTTTGAGCAATCTTCACGCTAATTTCCATAGTGGTTGCACCACTCTATACTCCCACCAATGGTAGTAAAGGGTTCTTTTTTTCCTTGACAGTCCCTCCAACATTTGTCACTGGTTGATTTCTTGTTAACAGCCAATCTGGGAGGGGGCGATGGAATCTTAATGTTGTTTTACTCTGCATCTCTCAAATAATCAGTGAGGCTGAACATTTTTTTCATGTATTTGTCTGCTGTTTGTATTTCTTCATCTGAGAAGTGTCCATTTCAGATACCCATTTGGGAAGTCTTTAAATTTGGAGATCTGATTTTGTATGTGTTCCATATGATAATCCTTTTGTCTGATGAACAGCTGGCAAACATATTTTCCACATTGTGGAGTGTCTTTTCACTGTTGGTGGTTACTCTTGCTGTGCAAAAGCTTTTCATTAAGACGAGATCCCAGTTGTTGATTGTTTGTGACAGTTCCACCTCCCTGCATCCTTTTGTAGACATTGCTATCCATGTGGAGCTGAGGGTGTTTGTTCTTGACACATCAAGCTTGGTGACAACTTCTTCTCCTGCAGCAATGTCCCTGCCGAGATAGATGTCTCTGAAGGAGCTGCTGCTGATCTTACTACCCAGCTGGTACCTGCTCCGACCCTCAGCTCCATGGTGGTACACCTCTCACTGCTGCCCACCCGGCCACTTCCTGGGTCCATACTCCAGGCTATTAGGGTAAATTTTATATAGATATATAAACACAAAGACTAATTTCCTCTAGAATTTTGAATTCTCAATTAGTCATAATTTAGTTAAACTGCATCTTTTACTGAACACATCAGCAGCAACTAGCCAGTGAGTGGAACATCAGCTATGCTTATATACCTGGCATTATCCTAACAGTTTGGGGACACATGAAATGTCACTTATATTTACAAAGTTTATTACCCTGTTAGGACACGGTGTATTGGTCAGCTTTCTGGTGCCTGGATCATTATACATGCTACCTAATGTTTATCAGAGGAACACATTATTTGGCCCAGTTGTTGAGGTTTCATTCCATTCAGCCAGTTCTAAGATAAAAATGCGGTGAGGAAGGATAGGACAGAGGAAACTGGCTCAACTCATGTCAGCTGAAAGCAGAGAGGCAGTTAAAGAGCAGAACTGAGAGACATCTCCTACAAACCAAGCCCCAAGTGATCTGTCTCCTTTGCCAGAACCACATCTCCTAGCTGTATTCACCTAGGAACTCATCACTGGATTCATTTTCATCATCGAATTACTTTCTAAAAGCTCTACCTCTGCACACTTCAGACATTTAACACCTACTTTATAAACACAAAGCTACCAAATAGAAACTGAATAGCTTGTGTGGTATGTGAAATACCGAGGTATGAGAAAGAAACATGCTATTAACTGACGGACATTCAAGGTCTTTAATTTGAGGAATGAGTGACATAAATTTCATCCAGTCTACATGAACGAGAACATTTGACATCTGGGAGAGGAGAGTGGGAGATAGGAACAAAAAATAATTACTGAGTAGCTGGGATAGACTTGGGGCTATATTCGGGGTTTGCTGGCTTATTAATTCTCATATGAATGCAGTGAGTTTGATATCTTGTTTTTTTACAACTTGCAAGTGTAGAAATGTTTCAGAGAAAGTTTAACTTGCAACATACTCAGAATAATTGAAATAGGATTTGCCATCAGATCATTCACATCCCAAAACCAATTCTGAAGATAAAATATGGCAAAATATAAAAACTATAACCTCTATTTTTTAATTTGTAGTATTTCCATTTGAAAATCAGAGTGTTAATAAGTGAGATGATCTTGATAAACTCCCTTATAAATTTACCAGGCGCACAAATCCAGAAAAAGAAATCTCTTTACCCTGTTTTATTAGGTTGACAGTGATTATCTGTGGAATGCTTTTAATGTAATGTGCATGGGATGTCCTGCTTAAATCAAATAAAGTAAGCTACAACATGTGACTTTATTGATCATAAAGTATTATATAAACTATTAAGTTAACACAATGCCACTGCTGAATGTCTTTACAGATCAGTTATCCTTTTTGTGACAATGTTCACTTATGTATTGAGTCTGGGAAAGGCTATATTATATTGTAAACATCAGGGACCAATGTTCTATATTTCATACATATCTTGTGATTAGTTGAGCCCTTGAAATAATTAACAAAACTTAATGCTGAATAAGATCCGGTTCCTAATGGTCTGAACTAAGAACTCATAAAAACATTACAACTCAACATTTTGTATTACGTCAATCTTTCTCAATATTGTTCTCAGAAAATTTCTTCATTTCACTACATTTATATATGTATATATTGATTCCATTTATACAAGGAAGGGTCAGGGCTCCAGACATGCATTAGCCATGTTCAGTAAAAAGTTACTTATATGCTCACTTTCTCCTAGACAGAATAACATTTATGTGTTCTGTGTTTATCTAGCATTTTAAACGTATATCCATTTTACAGTTAAATGGTTGGTTTTATCAAACTACTCATTAATATGTCTAACTCCCATCCCCCAAATGATGCAGTGAAGAGGTATAGTTCTCATTGCACTTTTTGGAATATTAATAGAGTAGGAAAAATATCATTTAAATGAGTGATCCTTGTGGGGGAGAAAGGTTTCCTTAATATTTGTAAAATCGGTTTCTAACATCTCTCATTCTTGCCTTTTTTGTAAGTATTTTGTTTTGGTAAAGTAAAAATGTAATAGTCAATGGAGACTCAAATTAAATTCCACACCTTCTTCTTACTACATTTCAAACAAATTTGTCTTCATAATGTAATTTGCCATATTCTTCCTAATTTGATTAAGTGACTTCCTAAAATATTTAACTCCTCTACTGCACACCCAACTTCTCCATGTGGATTACACAGTGAGCAGCTAGATTATGTATACCAGCAATATCTTAGGTTTTAGTAATTCATGATAATTAGTCCAGAGAAGATTCATTTCCATTTTTATATATGGCTAAGAGACTTATTCATTCACTTCTACTGAACTCCATAATTATTCAGGACGCTATATCTTAGTTAACATTTTACAATGAAACAAAAATAAGAATTTGTAGTGTTTAATTCCTCTGTTTCATACTTCCAGTCCGTTTTTCTTATAATGCCCAGTTCAACAAATGCAGCCAATTTTCTTAAGTAATTAGGTTGTCTATTTTGGGTAAACATGCTACTGTGTGAGAATGTAAAAAGCACCTCTGTTGAGTTGATAAAAATTATGCTCATTAAACACACCATTGTCTAGAATCAGCAACTAAAAACAACCAGAGGAGAATTTATTTTCTATACCATGATCAGACTGTGTTACTTAGAAGGCTATAGAAATTCTATAGAAATTCTCACTCACTGAAGATTTCGTGTTTTCAGTAACCTGAGCCCATGTGGGTCAAAGAAATTGGAAATGGCAGGGAGCAGATGTAGCTATCCATGTCACTCTCCAAGGATATCATTGTGTGGACTGGTTTCCCAAGTTGTCAAAGCTAGGCAGTGCCCTAGGTCTTTCTTATGTTAGTGCACCAACATATGGTAGATATCCCACTAAGCATATGGACAAGTATTCTACATTGTGTAACTTTGGGGTAATTTTCCTACTTTGTGCTCTGTGCTGTATAAAAGTGAGGCTTTGCAACCTTGCTCCCTGTGAGAGAGTAGAGGCATGTAGGCTCTACCCACTGCTCTGCATGTCTTTGGAGCTGTCAAAATCTCAAATGAACTTTTCTGGCCTCAACCAATGACACAACAGACATCAATATGAACATAATTAAGGATGGAGAAAAAATGGAGTAAATATTTACTGAGTTCATATTGTCAACTATGAACAGGACTATGTACTAGGTGACATATGTGATATTTCTTTTATAATTGTTCCACAAACATATAGGAGCACTATTATTGCATGTATCTAAATGTATCCACAAAGCCATGTGCAGCTTTAGACGGGGCATTTTCAGAGTTGGCTGATTCTGGAGTATGTGATGCTGGGACTATGGGTGTGTGATAACAAAATCAGTCCACTGACTTGTTTGGTACCTTCCTGAATCCTGGCAGCTTAGATACAGTACAAAAGGTGAATAGAAAAGTTAGGAAAGTCTCCTGTTTGCTCATTTTTCTCCCTCATGCTCACTATAAGCTGTTTCTCCTCTGTGATGTCTCTCTGCAGTGCCACCCTGCCTTATAATCAGCCTATTATGGGCAGAAACCTCTAAAAATTGTGAGTGAAAATAAACTTTTCTTCCTATAACTTTGGGTATTGAGCATTTTATGTCAACAACAAAAAAGCAACTAAAATAGACGTGCTGTTTTTCTCTAAATATAGATAACTGTAACTAAACTGAAACTAAAGCATGTTATTTTCAGAACTATAGAACTATGATAAGCTAAATCTGAATGATTGCTTTACTCTGATGAAGTAGCATTTTTAAGCTTATGAAGTTATGATTAGCCATAAATAAGGCAAGGTTTTGAGTAAGAAAACAATGAAAGAAACAATCTAATAAGTTGGAGCAAAGAGGTCAGAGAAAGCAAGAGGTCCTATACTTGGTAAATGAATGTTGTACATTCGCAGAATCTATCAAAAATTATACATGTTAAGAAAATTATGGTTCCAACTTTTGGACTTTTTGTTACATTATTATGGGATAACCCGAATACCATTGTTTATTTCTCTAAATTATAATTATCTTTCATCAAGTTTTTTGAGAATTGATAGTCAACTCAGAAGCAATAGTTTATAGCTGATACTGATGTTAGCTGAGTGCTTGAGAGTTTCTAGAACCTAAAGGACTCCTTGGTGTGGCTAGGATTCTATCTTGGTACTAAATTGTGCACAGAGCTAGATCAACTGACCATGTTATGGTTTGTGTCTAGTTGTTCCCCCAAAGCTTCACATAGGTTATGGGATAGATGCTGCTGGAGAAGCACCAAGTAGCTTGAGGGGTGGGGCCAGGTGACTAGGGCAGATCCAGAAGGGCAGGACCAGAGAGGTGAGAGCCATTAAACTGACTAGCCTGTGCTTTCTCAGAGATAGGGAGAGGGTCATCCTGGACACAGCTGTGCCCCAGCCTCTCCTCCAGTGTCTTGAAACCTCCAATAACTGTGAGCTACATAAACCTTTGCTTCCCTCATTGTGAGTGTTGGGTATTTGTTCCAGCAACCAAACTAATTCAGAATTTGGTACCAGAGAAGTAGCATCATTGCTGTGGTTAAACGTGACCATGTGGATTACAAGTTTTTGGGAATGTCTTATGGGAAGAGATGGGAAAGGTTTGGAGAAGTCGCAAACAAGGGAAGTGCTGGAAAAACTTCAGCCCTTATGTAGAGGAGATTATGGTCAGAACTCAGACCAGAAGACTGGTAGGAATCCTGATTGTAAAGAGCAGCCTGGGTAGGTTTCTGCTGGGAAGAAGGAATTGGTTGCTGGACTCCAGAGCATTTGTGTTTTGGCTTGGCAGAAAGTTTGTCTGAATTTTCCTTATCTCCAGAAACTTTGACTGAGACTGAGGTTAAACATCAATGACTGTGCAATCTTTCAAAGGGAATCTCAAAGCAGTCAAATACTGGGACAGTGGCATGGTTATTTTGGAGACTTTTAGATTTTTGTTGAGAATCAAGAGCAAAGAGCCCAACAGAATAATTTAAAATGTTTTGAGTTTGGCCAGAAGGGAAGCTCCAGTAAAGGTGTGAAATGCAAAAACAGAGCTAAAATATCCACTGCTCAGGAGAAAGAAGAGAGTAGAAAAGACATCCTAAGGGCATCACAGGTAGTGGCAGGTTCTTAACCTATGCAGTCTCAAAATCACAAGATTGAGAGACTTTGCTCTGAGCAGAAAACCACAGAACCCCATGTTCCTTAAAAGAAAGAGGTGGATGCCAAACCAAATTCTAGAATAGAGGCAGTGGCCTCACTAGGTTCCAGAATGGAGGCGGCGATCATAGTTTTTGGAGGCTATGATTACACCAGTTTACAGAATGGTGCTGGCATAGAGAATTTGTTTCTCAGAATCGGGGTCAGATTGCTCAGCAATCCAGGCACTTGACCCCTACAGCTAAGAGAGAAGGACACCTGGCTACTACTCCAGTTGGCAACAGACCTTGGCATATATGTGGCATTGGTTTTAGGTGCATGCAGAGCACAAGAGTTCTGAGGTTAAGAAGTTTTCCACTGAGATTTCAGAAGAAGGCCTAGGAGATCAGGCAGTGTGCCCTTGAGAGTACAGTGTGTGCTACACTGTGAGAAGCCTGTTTTGTGGAAACCTCAGAAGTTTGGAAAAGCCAGAATGTGGCACATCTAAGATAAACTGCAAATATGGAGCAAAGCCAGTGTGAGAGAAGCCATGAGAGCTACAAACACCAAGAGTGTCTTAGAGGTGGAGCCACATGGAGCTCACACTTTGCTAAAAGATTGCCTCAGATGTTCCACAAGGACCTACAGTACTTAATGTTTTCCCTGTTGGACTTTGAACTTGTTTTGACCCCAATGGTTTGTATTCTCCTGTATATACCTTTTGGAAAGGCGATGTTTATCTTGGTCTTTGAATGTTGGATGTATTTAAATTTACATTTGTATAGGAACTCACAATTGAGAGATTGCCTTGGATCTTGGAGAAGACTTGGGACTTAGACTTTTCAGCAATGCTGAAACTTTTGGGTTTTTGGCAACTCTTAGAGATGGATTAAAATGCCTTTTGCATAAAGGGATGTGCATAAGACTATGGGCTCCAGGGGTAGAATGTTATGGTTTTTGTCTAGTTGTTCCTGGAGGAGCAACAAATAGATTAAGGGGTGGCACCGGATGACCAAGGTGGGGCCAGACGGGTGTGGGCAGAGAGACCAGAACTATTAAACTGGCTAGCTTTCTCAGAGATATGGAGAGGATCATCCTCGACACAGCATGCTCCAGCCTCTCCTCCAGTGCCTTGAAGCCTCCCATAACTATGTGCTAAATAAACCTTTCCTTCCCTCCTTTTGACTTTCAGATATTTGTCCCAGCAACAAGAAAACAGTAACTAATACAGAACATGATCTTAGTTATGCTATACATCATAGCTACCACAGGTAGCTTGTAGTTCTCACAGTGAGGCTAGTGTGGTCTGAGAGCATGTGATGTAAGAAGTAGCTCTTATGTAAATATGGGACAGATTTTGCTAGACTTTGAAAATTATGCACTATCTAACTTCCACCATCTTCCATAATGATGTAGTCACACTCTACTCCACATTGAAGAGAGTGACAAATCAAACTTCACCTCCCAATGTAAGGAGCATGAAAAGATTTGCAGCTACCTTCATTTTACTAGTATCAATGAAAGGCATCATACTACAGAGATTGATACACTTGCATTGAACAGGTGAGAAAGCTGGTAATAAGTATTGCAATTTAAACTCATGGGCTAAGGCAAATACGAAAATCTATTTATTTACACTTCTCTTTCCCAGGTACTGATGGAAAAAAATGTCAAACATAAGAGCAGAAATACCCACTGCACTATTTTGAAGTAGCAGCAAAAAAAAAAAAAAAAAAATCAATTTATTTTGTGTTACACAGAATACCAGCTAAAGACTTCATGCCAAAGTGAGTAGCTCAAGCTTACATAGAAATTAACAGATTAACTATGAATTTGGTGGCCTTCTTATAGATCTAAAAGTTTTTAACTGTTTTGTCCTTTAAAAGTAGTCAGGTTTTATACAAATATATCTAAATTTAAATTTTATAACATTAGAAATGATTGTAAATTAAAATTAAGTTTTTGATACGGTTCATAATGTAGGTTGCTACAAGAATAGGGAATGTGCTTAATTAATTGCTCAGTTTGCAACTCAGATTTAGCATTACGTTTGGCATATGATGGAAAAGTAGTAAATATTTGCTAAGGAAATAAAAACAACTTTTCTTGTCTACTTTTCAAAAAAATTTTCAAAGATAATGTAATTTGTTCCTCTCGATGCCCTCTCAAATTACTGATCTGGTTGTTTTCCATCTTGTTTCTTATTCCCCAGGCTTTTCAAGAGGTGCACTAGGCCATGAGGCCCACAAACACACAAAGTAGTCAATCTTACTGATTCACAGCCCTGTGGCCTGAGGTAAACCTGCCCCAGATGACCAGGGGCCTACGACAGGGTGTCTATGCTATTCTGTGCCTTTCCCTTATTCATTGAGATATTTTATTATGTAATAAGACAAGAACAATAAGAAAAAAGTTTTTGTTTTTGATTCTTTATGTTCAGTTGTCTTTGTTAGTTTATATTTTTGGTTTAAAAAATTAATAAAAGAACCACTAAAATTTCCATTTAACTTTTTTTTTACACAGCATCTAAATTAATGCATAAAAGTAACCCCTGGGTTGTGTGATCACCCCAGGATTTGTGACTGTTCCTAAAACAAGAAAGGATGCAGTTAATGATAAGTATTCTGCATATTCAAGCTAACGTTACTTATTAAAATTAATTTACATTACATTCTGGAATAACATCATAAGTAATACAATGATCTAATCTCCTGTTGCATGTACTTCTCTCATTTCAAGTCCCATTTCACTAAATGAAAATAATAAGCATTAAACTAAATACCTACGTAAGCTTAACACAGTTCTGTGTATAGTACTATAAGTTTTATATCAAGATTTTCAGAACGTTTTCACTGGAGTGAAAATTAGCTGGGATATAAAGACTACATATTTACCTAGTCATATCTATTGGGATAAGAGGAATTAAGGACGGATGGCATTTATATAAGAATACAAATCCGAATACTAAATGTATTTGCTCAGGGAGAAATGGACAGGGTACAGCAGCAAAACTGAGAACCACATAGAGACTCTAGTCTCCAAATTGTCAAATATAAAAAGCATAGGCCATTCCTATTGAATTGGGTTAAGTTTCAATTTAAGTAAGACAGAAAAGTGTTAGATTTTGAAAAGAAGAAAAAGAAACTGTTCACTGTATAACTTTAGACCTAGCCAAGACATAGACAAGAACTTGGAGAAGGAATGTAAGTAGATTCTGAAAGTGAAGGATAGAGGAGGGGTAAATTGTGCACTTGTATGAAGATGAGCTTATCAGGGACCTGGAGAGGATCTGCAGATGCCTGTATGAGGGCTATGTGTAAAGATATAGGAAAAGCAGAAAGAAATATAGTAATTCATAAAAGAGGGGCTGGTGGATCTGTCTAAACCTCAGGATGGCAGAGACAAGGACACTCTGAGCTAGTCACTGCTTATTTGGCACACACACAAGGATTGGATAGAGCATAGGATGACTTGGAGGCCGTGATGATCTTAAACCTACAGGGATAGTATGCTGATGAGTATCAGTTTGGATGACTCAGAAGACAGAGGTGACCATAAGTCAGCGTCATCTTGACTTGGAGCATTGCAACAACATCAAAGTCTCTAAGGCCTAGCTTCAATTTATAATTTGTACCCAATATGAATTTATTCATGTGGGATTTCCTTTAGAAAGTACAGAAGTTAACACACTGGAAAAGATACTTGGAAGTCAAGCATGATGTCACACTTCTGTAATCCCAGCATGCAGGAATCCCAGGCAGGGCGATTGTTATGAGCTTGAGGCTTGAGCTTGGACTTCACATTGAGTCCCAGTTTCAAAAACATTAATAAAAGGAAAATAAAATACATGGAATCTGCATTAACTAGAGCTTATGTGGCCACTGAAAGCTTGAAAATGCAATGCTATACAATACGCAAGTCAGAAACACATGAACCATCACACCAGCAAAACAATAGATAGTTAACATGATCAGCAAATGGGTTACACTGAGGTTTATTCTATGAGGTCAGCACACTGAAAAGTTTGCAACACACTTCATTTGCCAAAATAATAAAAGATATATGGATGAAAAACGCATCAGCATCACTAAGAATTCCTTGACATGTATTTTCTAAAGATTATGTTTGAATGTAGAAAGTATAGTCACAGAGGAAGGCTACCTGATATAAATAGGGGTCATAGACTTATGAAAGGATAAGGGCTAAACTTAAGACATAATTGTTTATTACATAAAACACTTCAGAGAGTATGTGAGGTCCAGCATAGAACTATGAGGATAGTTAATAATATATAATATTATTCACAAGGCTAACCGGTTTCATCTTGTATTTTTTATTACTCGAAGAAATCATGGCCCATTGTGGACTTTGTGAGGCTAGGTGAAGACCATAAGGTTTGAATGTGCCCATAATAAGCAATCACTACAGCAAATCCAGGATGAGTGGCAAGAAGTCATTCAATTTATGTGATCTTGCTGACCTATTCATATTAGAGATGTCTATGTTGAAAAAAAAAATAAGAGAGTTTATAGCAAGGCCCAGAGATAGGCACAATATGAGCCTTTATTTTTCTGGAGTAAATTCTAATCAAGTGGGAAAAAAAGAGTTCATTACATTTCAAAAATCTACATGCCCACATGTCAGTTAGACTTTATAGAGATGGCTGGTGGATGATGTGGCACAAACATCACAGGCAGAATTGCTATGAACTGAGTTTTATCAAGACAGACTCATAGGCTGAACAGGTCCTGAAGTGACCTGATGTAAGATTTAATTCCTGAGTTTCTGTCTGGAACTAGAGCACTGAGAAATTCTGCAGCTGGTACAGCCTAGACTGCGATAGTATCTATCATTTCCCCCTAGGCCCTTTTCTCAGATCATGCAAAGAGCTGCATGGCAGAACCCATAGGATCCACTGGTAACAGATGGAAAGACACAATAGTATATGGATGAATAAACTTTGTAGCTGAAACACATAGAAAATATCTAAGAGTTGTACAATAACACTACCCAGGGATGGCTGGGAGGACATTGTGAGGAAGGAGTCTCCTGAAGTGCAGGATTTTACACAGTATTTCTAGTCCTCTACTTTGTATATATACATGAGGTTGGAACTTATGGGGACTCAGAGACTAGTTAGTCAAAGGTACGGTGAGACTATATAACATAGACATGGATGGACCTATGGGAATGGCCAGAGATATGAAAGATCTTTGTATTTGTGAAAATACTGCAGAACATATAACACTGTTAAGGATCTTGATGCCAATTAAACAAATAGATTATTATATAGTAGCCAGGTGCTGCATTGGCAAAACGTCCTGGCACAAGCAATCATGTATAAAGTAGCTACACTGGCTGAGACAGAGGTTATTTATGGATGCTAAAGCAACAGCTTTGACTTCCTTTCATTGATTTAACCATTTCTGCTGCACTAACCACAAGATGTGGATAAAACGTCAATATCTCACATGGTAACTGTCCTCGAAATGGAACAACCATCTGGAAAGTTAATCACATTAAATCTTTCAACCATGGAAAGGATAGCAATTCATTTAAAATTTCCTCCACTTATCAATAATATCTAAATCAGCATTCGTATCCCAGAGCTTATAGTGAATTTGATCCACTAACAGAAGATTTGCACAACCAGTGCAGTCTATCAACATCAAGAACACTTTATCATCTGTCACTGTGCAAAAGTCATTAGTCCAATATCACACTGACATAAACAATCAGGGTGCAGATGAATCCTCAGCTTTCACATGATTTCATAGAAGGACTGAACCTTATCTTCCTCGATGCAGTATGCACTCTTAATAAATGACAAGCAAACATTGCTGTGTCTAAAAAAGTAGAGTACATGAGTTCAGGGAATAAGTAGACTTCATTGTGACTTTCTGTATTCAGTGTAGCTCATTCCTACGAGGGGATGATGGGAGAGGCAATACATATAAGAAAGTAAAAGCTGGGTCCAGGTGGGATGCATTCCTCTCGTAGAAAGGCAACAACAACATATTGTGATCTGCATCTCTACTTACAAAGAGTAAAGAAGAGACAGTGCTAAATGGATCAAAAGTACAAGGTTCATTGATCGGCTGAGAGCACGGAAATAAAAACAGTCTCAGAGTTAGCTGTGATGTATTTGTCAGGGAGGAACACCAAAGCTAGACACCTTCAGATATGCAACTGAGCTCGAGATCAACTCGTTTACAGTTTGTTTCTGGTAGTCCATGTTCCTAGAAACTACTTTGTTCTAGTTCCAAAGTGTTCACTGACCTCTACCTTAGCTGTGCCTCAATTATTCTCCTTTTGTATTTCTTAGTTGCAAGTGATGAATGGTCAATTGGAATTGGAAGATCTGTGTTTGGAGAATTCTGCACCAGTCCTTCTTCCTTGTGGAAGGGTTTAATTTCCCTCTCTTCCAAAACTGTCAAGTTTCTTCCTGTGAGGGCCCCTCAGGAATCTTTTCCACTTTGTGCATTTCCTTTTTTACATTAAAAAATGGCATCCAAGGATTTCAAGTACGTGGTTTAGGTGCCAGCTGCCAGCCATCTGGTCTTAATCCCAATCTCCTAAACAAATAAACAGTGAACATCTTAAATAACAGTAACAAATGATAGGATTTTAGGGCTCCAGGAGGATTAAAGTCCTTTAACAGAATTCAAGATACTCTGGGGATTGAAACAAAGAACTTCTCTAGGTAGTGCATATTTTTGGGTCTCAAGCAAAGGAAGAAGGTATTGAGGCAAGTATGTGTGAAAGGTTTTCGTTTTCTTTTTCTTTTGGTTGGTTCAGGCTGCCTTGAGGGTGAGTGTGAGGACTGAGCCACCTTTCCCTATGCCTGGTTTGGAGCACCCTCAAGGGCTCTTAAACCACTGAGCTAACCTAAAAGCCCCCAAGGCAAGTATGTGTGGGAACCAAGCAAGACGTTTAGAGTCAACTCAAAGACTCTCCAAGTAGCAAAGTTTTCCAGTTAAAAAAAAGACTGCTTCATCTCTAGCGTTGGCCAGTTAATTACTCTCCGATACAGAGTGTCAGCAGCCAAGTGTTTCATTGCCTCTGCTATGGTTATCTTCCCTTCACTGCACCCTGCGTTTGCTCTTTAGACCACAGTCACACAGATCCCTGTGGTCAGCATCTTAACCCTATAGTGCCCAGTGAATTTGTAATTTTGTTATCCAAAAAGTTTTCTGTATTTTTTAGGGAAAGATCTACATGATGTTTAGGGAATAACTACTAGATTAAATTCATAGTTATCCACCTGTTCACAGCAACCAAGAACTGGGATTACAGGTGCATGCCACCATGCTCAATCTCAGTCGTCCTCTCAGAGCACCCCGGGGGTGGGTCCAACATGGCAGGCCCGGGGATCAAATCCCTGGCCCCTGTGCATGCTTGTAGGTTCTCTAATCCACTGAACAATCTGGCTGACCCTTTGATTTACAAAATTTTGATCTCTAGATTTGAGTCCTTTTTATTATTATTGCCAAAGTCAGATTCACAAAAGAAAAAGAAAAATGTGAGGAAAGAAGGGCAAAATACAAATATATATATACATATATATATATAAATATATATATACATATATATATATTTAATTTTTTACAGTTTATTTTTAAAATAGATTGTCCTTTATAAATTATTTACAAACAAATGAATATAACATAAAAACTGTGTAAAATAAAAATGAAGAAAGCATTTACAGATCATTATATAATAATTTTCTCTGTGCCAAAATCAAGAAACTTATATTCAAATAAACAGAATCCTCAAAATAGAAAAGAGTAGGAAATAAATATGTAAAGACTTGAACTTTCTGAATTTAGTTCAATTATAGCACATTTCCAATTAAAGCGAACATTTTGCACATAAAATTTGAATAAATCATATCAAGATACACAAAAAGAAAATGTCTGAATTAATTATAAAAAACATTAAAGCATATATACAAAAAATATTTGTGGAAGAACAAAGTTAAATGTCACTTTATTCCACATTAGAAAAAAAAAAGAGTAAATGTGTAAGAAACTAAACAAATTAATTCAAAATACTGAAAGAGAGAAAAAGATCTATCAAAGATACAGTATAAATTTTATAACAAATATTAAGGTTAAATTATATTGGAAAAATTAATTATTAATTCAAAATTAAGCCAGACGTGGTGGCTCACGCCTGTAATCCCAGCACTCGGGAGGCTGAGGCAGGAGGATTGGTGCGAGTTCGAGACCAGCCTGGGCTACAAAAGTGAGCTCAGGACCAGCCTCAACTGCATAGCGAGACCCTGTCTCAAAAAGACAAAAAAAAAAAAAAAAAAAAAAAAAAAAAAAAAAAAAATTAAATATTTCAAAACAAAGAAAAGGTTTTCATGAGAGTAAAGAATTGCTTAGAATAAAATATAACATAAATAGTGGAATGACAAATATATGACCAGCGCTACTAACACTTTGGGAATAGGATATTGCACAAATATCTAGTATGAGCCGGGCATAGTGGCTCAAGCCTGTAATCCCAGCACTCGGGAGGCTGAGGCAGGAGGATTGGTGCGAGTTTGAGACCAGCCTGGGCTACAAATGTGAGCTCAAGACCGGCCACAACTGCATAGCGAGACCCTGTCTCAAAAAGACAAAAAAAATATCTAGTATGTACTGGACATAGAGTGTGTCCATGATGCCTACTGGTGGCCAGGTGTCACTTGTGGGACTGAGATACTGCTAGTTCCTTCATATACACCCTGTAGATCCAGAGAGAATCATGACTCATAAGGTTCAGGAGAAGTCAATTTGTAGAGTATGCTGATGGAAATACTTTGTTGCTATATAAAAAAAAAAATATATATATATATATATATATATATATATATATATATATATATATATATATATTTGAAAGACTGTTTTTATAAACCTCTTTTTTCTGGTGTTTAATTGTTTGTCCTATTTGGTAGGTTCTTTCCATTCCCATTCATGGAATTGCATCATTTTGATCTGTCTCTAGAATATCTTTTAGTAGTCTGTATAGGATTGAATTTGTTATCATGAAATTCTTTAGTTCTTTGTCCTGGAAGTATTACACTTCTCCATTAAACTTGAAAGAGAGTTTTTCAGGGTATAGTAGTCTGGATGGGAATTTGTTTTCTTGCAAGACTTGAAGTACTTTGCTTTATGCTCTTCATGACTTGATGGTTTGTGAAGATAAATCTTCCACTATTCTGATGTTTTTTTCCTTAAATGTGATCTGCTTCTTTTTTCTAGCAGCTTTTAGTATATGTTCCCGTTCTGAATTTCTGGGATCTTGATTATTATATGTCTGGGTGTGGTTTTAATTAGGTTGGTGTTATTTGGAGTCCTCTATTTTTTGGTTACCTGAATGTCAGGTTGTTTCCCCACATTAGGAAAGTTTTCTTCTATTATTTCTGACCACATTCTTTTTATATCATTTGTATTGACTCCTTCTTTTTCATTAATCCTATTAGTTTCACATTGCTCATCTGTACCTCATCTTGCAGATGTTCAATTATTTTTTCCGGCATCCTAGTTGTTTCTAAGGGATCTTTTCACCAGCTTCAATGATGTCTTCTAGGTCTGAAAGTCTATTTTCACTTCCATTGAAATGGTTTTGCCAGCTTGTGTTCGAGGTTTTAGTGTCCTGTATAACACTTTGAATCTGCTTCATACTTTCTATTTCTTTCCTATATTGATCCTTCATGGATTCCATCATTTTTCTATTCTCTTCTATTTTTATTTAGCATATTCTTCAGAAGCATTTAGTACTTCTTTAATTACCATTATAATTTCTTATTTTTACTTCAGAAATTGTTTCTGATCTGATTTCCTCTAATATTTTTTTCTGAAGTTGTTTCTTTACTTCAAATACTATTATCTCAGAGATTGCAGGTGTTTGGTTTCCAGTTTCTTCTATGCTAGTATCTCCTGTATTTGTTTTTGGTAGTCTTGGGTCTGAGAGTGCAGTTTGATTTTTTCCTTGTCATTTTGCATAAGTCTGTCTTCTGACCTTTGATGTAGAGGTTTGTGAGAATTCTTTCCTTCCACCAGGTCCAGATCTACCAAGTTCAAAGTCATCCAGTATGTGTAGCTTGGGTCTGGCTACTGTGATCCACTTCTTCCTGTTGCATCTCTTGGAGGTGAACCTGCTGATCTAACTGGCAAGATGCTCTGCTCCTGGATCAGCTGGGTAGGTCTTTCCTCTATCCTCTCTGCAGGAAGTTCTGTCACAGTGTTCCACTTTGAACATGCCAGGCCTGGCCTCTTTGTTGAATGAGGATCCAGCAGGCAGTCAATTAAGTTACAGAGTTTCCTACCAGTCATCCTAGTGAATTTTAAATGCACATTATTCCTTGAGTAGGATATTTATTACTTTGGGTTTTTGTTTGTTTGTTTGTTTGTTTCTGTGACACTGAAAATAGGATTGTGGCCTTACACATACTAGAAAAATGTTCTACCTCTGAGCTTTGCCTTCAGAACTAGGTACTTATTTTGAAAGCTTTATTTAAAATTTGAAAAATTATATTCTGTGCTATTTTCAAATCTAATTAGGAGCTATGCCAAATAAATGACTTATGTAAAAAGCAATTTATTGAATATTAATTAAAGAAACTAACAAAAATGTTTCAGGACACAAAGGAAATGTTTCCAAAATTAGTTAAACCACTGAGCAGTCAACTAAAGGTTCGACTGTCTCCTTACATTAGGGAAAAATATAGAATTTTGAATTATATATAAACTTCTAAATATTTTTAGTGATCAATCTAAACCAAAAGATGACAAACGGGTTGGGGAGGCTGCTCAGTGGTCTACGTGCTTGCCTGACAAGCACATGGACCAGGGTTCAATTGCCCTTACTGCATGCCATTCTACCATGCTGGTCAACAAACTGGGCATGACGGTATATGCTGATAATCCCAGGTCTCAGGAGACTTAGACAAGAGGACCACTGCAAGTCTAAGCTTCATACCAAGACGCTGTACCATATAAATAAATGAATAAATAAATAAATAATGATTAAATTCAAAGGTTCTTTTAAGATATATTAACTTTTGGCTATAATGTTTTGTGAATAAAAAGGAAAAGAAAAATCCCTCCATGGAGTTATTTGGAAGATGTTGAGCTTTTCCAGTATCATATTAATGAAGGTGGAAATGGTTAAAGCACACAGAAATGACTAGGACATAGACAGGAATTTAAAAATTGTAAGGGTTTTAGCATTTGATCAAATTTCCCCAAGGAACAAGCTGTCATCTCTAAATGACCTTGAGAGTATCTACTTCTACCTGTACTCTAAAGCTGAGCAGAGAAGCTACTGACTCTCAGATATGTTCCTAGTGTGCTGCTATGCCTGACCAATTTCATCTTGGATAGGGAAACAGTGCAGAAATAGGAGCAGTCTTCACTGAAACAGATTCATTTACTTTATGGAATAGCAAGATTGCATAAGTAAATGAAGTGTGAAGTAAGTGGTCACAGATAGACAGATAGGTACATAGAATATATATATATATATATATATATATATATATATATATATATACTTTTACATCTTTAATTTGTCACCCATGTAAGAATTTAGATAATTTATGCGCACTACCTATAAGAAGCAATAACAAGGTGAATTTTTTCAGTGACATTACAAGAATTGTAATCTGAAGTGTATCTGGTGTCGGTCTCTATATGGTGCTATTTTTTACAGTTTTCATGCGTTTCATTAGTACATTTTGGAAGTATATAATGTCTGCCCTCCTTTTTGGAATTTGGTGCCTGCACATAACACAACCTTCAAAAGGTTCACCATATTAATTATAGCACATTGTAACACTAAAATTATACTTGGAATGCATGTCACTCTTGTCTTTTTGATGTGTACTGCTCCTGGTGTAAACTCAGTTACTGTCATTCTATCAAGAGTAATACTTGAAAATAAGACACTGGGCCAAATGCCATAGTCTTAACAGGCTACAATTTTGTGTTTCCTTGAATTTCCAAATATCTGTGTAAAAATTGTGTAACTGCTTATATCACATTGTGTGGAAAGTTATTAGAATATCAATGATGGTCAGAAAATATAATTTCCAAGCTATGTCAAAGATGTTTGATACTCAGAAAGCCAGTGATGATAAGCTCAAGTCCCTATGTTGTAGAGTAATAGTATCACAAAGCTTTTCTGCTGGGGGGTTAAGAATGTAAGTTAACAGACCAAAAATTGGAGGAAAAGAAGGGCTATAAGGAAAGCCAATATTTTAGCCCTAGTCCTTCAATGTCAATAAGGACCCAAGATATAAGAGAACCTGTGCTGTAATATCCTATAACTCAGAGGTGTCCCAAATTTTCTGGTCAGGGAGATTATGGGACCTCAAAGGAAAGGGATGAATGAACTATAGTGCGTCTAAGGAGACTCACCCAGAGAAAAACATTCTCTCAGGCTTTCACAGAAAGCAAACTGGCAAAGCAATGGCTGTGACTTGTCCCGAAGGCTGACACTAACAACAGTTCTACAAAGTACTGTCTATGGTTCAAAACTTAATCCTGAGGGGATTTGACCCCAGAAGAAACACAACGTTAATTCATTATTTCTTCCCCTTCACTTCCTTCCATCCCCCATCCTAGTGCTTGACTCTCCTTCCTATTTGCTGACATCTCCTTTCCTGTTTGCTTTTGTCTTTCTTTTACTTTGCTCTTTGTTTTATTTCGGGTCTCTCAGACAAGAGGAAGTATGCAGCATTTAAGCTTGAGTGTCTGATTTATTTCACTTAACATTATGGCCTCAATTTGCCTCCCTACAAAGTAATTCAAATGCACCCTTCTTTACACCAGAGTACTGTTCCATTGTGTGTAAATATGACCTTTATCCACTGATCTGCTGGTGGCTATAAAGGGCTTTTCTAAGATTTAGCTATTATAAACTGTGCTGCTGTAAACATGGACATAAATGTTTCACTGCAACATGGGTCTTTAGGTATTTGGGGAAAATACCTATAAGAGGTTTACCTACGTCTAATGGAATTTCCAGTATTCGCTGTCTAAAGAATCTCCATAATGATGTCCACAGTGGTTGAACCAGACAGCGTTCCCATCAACACTGTAGAAGAGTTTCTTTTTCCTGCAGCCTCGTCAACATTTGTTAATTAATTTCTTCATGATCACCTTTCTTTCTTCAGTGAAATCTAATCACAGCATTTTTTAATTTGCTTCTCTTCAGTGACTAGCAATGACATTGCATACAGCAAACTAATATGTATTTTTTAACCTACTAAAGTCTATAATGTCTTATACAATAATAGTATAAACACTATCCATATAACTTTAGGGATGTACCTATGTATGTATGTATGTATGTATGTATGTATCTATCTATCTATCTATCTATCTATCTATCTATCTATCTATATGTACACATCTATATCTGTATAAATATATCAGTTATTATGGGGTTAGAAAGATACTATTCTGAATTTTTAAAATTCAATTTACAACATTGTACAGGATTGATTTTAAGCCCATCAGCTTATTGTGGTACAGCATTATAAGAAAGGTGGATGTACTTTAGGCAAAGGTGACTGAAAATGTTTATATACAAAAGTGTGTTATTCTGATTTATTTTTCTTGTAGAAGTTGGGAAAAGTGTGGCAGAGGGCTGAAGGCATAATTGTCTTATACGTGTCATCAGACCACAGTGACAATAGCCTGTAACCTCTCTCCATAAAGCTTAAACTATTACTATTTTTGTTAAAGCTTGATCAAATGGAGAAAATACCTCAGTGACTGAATTACTTTGACATATTCTGGAGAGGAAAAAAAAATGCAAACACACATGAAAATTCAATTCTTCACTGAAACTTTGTCCTCATATTGCCAAGTATTTAGATATTTGGAAATAAATGATGATTGACTGATATTTTCAAGTTTTAAACTAGAAATGCTGGCAGATGGTTGACCCAGACTTCAAATGAAAAAGCCCCTTTCTCTTTCTGTATGAGAATCTCATTTCAGAATGATTGGCATATCTTAAAATCATATTTCTTTTTTTTTTTTTTTTTTTTTTTTTTTTGTTATTGCTGTGTTACCAGGCTGCAAATGTGAAAAAAGAGAATAAAACGAACTGATACAGCTTAAGTCTACAATGTCCTCCAAATGTGCATGGCCTAAAGGTTTGCCTTGCAACTGGAAGTTTATTGGGACATCATGGTAAGTAAGAGCTGGGCCAGGTGGGAGAGTCAACCCCCAGGGTGCCTCTCACGGTTGCTCTGAAAACCAAATCTTTCTTCTTTCTTTCTCACTCGGGCCACTAGGTAAGGAGTCTTATTGAGCCACAGACTCTTCAGCATTGGCACATGGCAACCTCAGGAGAAGTCGAAGCAACTGGGCTAGTTGATCCAAAATGACAATATCTAAAACTCAAGACAAAATAACATTTTCTTATTATAGTGTTTTGATTTGTTTGTTATAGGAAAAATGGTAAATAACTCATAAACTTTTCTAAATTTATACAGACATGTTAAATGCTTCATACAAATTTAACTTTTTTAGATTTTTTAAATTCTGAAGATTGAATTTTCACAATATTGGCATGACTCGCACAGCCGGTGAGCTTGTGAGGTGGTGATGAGAGATTAAGAAAAGAAAAAACATTAAACATTGTAAAAGGGAACCTTGGAGCCAGGGATATAGCTCAATGTCTTAAGTGACTGCCTGTGAAGTACAAGGTCCTGAGTTTGATTGCTGGCATTAAAAGAAAAAAAAAAAAAAAAACTTAGCACTGAGTGTACCCAGACTGCTCCAACGCAAGGAAGTGATGACCCAGAACAATTATTGTCTTTATTTATGCACAATGGAAAGGAGGAGAGCACTGGAGGATACACAAATTCAAGGTCTCAGTGTTGCTGTGAGAGCTCTGGGAGTAAAACTTTCTCAGAGCCATCAGTGCTGTAGAGAACAGAGAGGAGCACCAAGACTGCTCACCTACTCAACAGGCCTCACTCTAAGCCTAACAAGGGTATGCACAGCTCGCCTCTGGCTCCGTGCTCCCGGTGCTGGCCCTACCCTATCTTTGAACACGCAGCTCACCTCCAGTTTAACTGCTGCCCACATGCCAATTAAAAATCTTTTAAAGTGCTATTCTCTTTCCAAGATATTTAACAAATTTTGCTCATGATGAGTTGAGGAGGAAGTTTATTTATTTTATTATTCTTAGGCCCTCCACCACTGAATTTAGTTTTGCTGTGAATGAGAAAGATTTTTTTTTTTTTTTTTTTTTTTTTGTCTTTTTGAGACAGGGTCTCACTATGCAGTTCAGGCTGGCCTTGAGCGCACTTTTGTAACCCAGGCTGGTCTCGAACTCACACCGATCCTCCTGCCTCAGCCTCCCAAGTGCTGGGATTACAGGCGTGCACCACCACGCCCGGCGCTTTTTTTTTTTTTTTTTTTTTTTTCTGAGATACACTCAGGATTTTGACCCCATAAAGTAGAAAGTCTTGATCTGTTGTCTGGACTTCACAGCTGTCAATGTGCTAATAATTTTTTCTTTTTTTTTTTACTTGGCTGGAGGTCAATAAATACCGATCCAATTAACATCAGATAAGAATAATAAAGCAATTATTCAGTTCATGACCACTTCTTCAAGAGAATCTATACTATTAACTATTATTATTGTTCAATTATTTCATTGTGAAATTTTGCTTCATGTGTTGCATATTTTCTGCATTAATATCTACGTGCATTACATTAAACAAAATAAATGAGATTCTAGCATGTATAAATCAGATGTAAAGTTACTTCTTAGAAATTATGGTGGAAGTAGCATCAGGTCATGGGATTTAGATTTTTTTACCCTTGATGTTGAAACAATGTCGGAGTGTTACTGAAAGATTATTTGACTTTTCTCCTTGAAGCTGAATCAGAACAATTTGCCAAGTCAGTTCACTTTTGCTCTAGAGGGACCAAGTTTTCAGACTTTCAGATCTAAAGATTGTCTTGGGACTTCAATGATGGGAATATATGAGAAAGACTTTTAAGTGAAATAAAAATCCTTCTGATTTATTGCATCAAAGTGCATTCTAGTTGTGCAATCATCAGTTTGTTCAAGATGCCAAGGGCACGCTTACGCAAAACAATTGCGATGCTGTAAATTTAGACTAATGAGGAAGTGCCAGCCCACATGCTTAAAATATCATCTCTAATATGGTCTGTTAGCATAACTGCAAGGGATTCAGTTTTTTAAACTCTTTTTTGCTTTTAAAAATGAATTTAAAAAGGAAAATAAAAAAGCTAGAAATGATACAACTGTTGTAATGTTGTATACTGTTGTCTTCAAAGTAGTTGTTTGATTACCATATATAAGCATGAAAAAACTGTATAAAATTAATAAAAAGGAAAAATATTAACAATTCCTTTTGATAAACAATTCAACAGTACCATTGTCCAAGTTAACCTGGGTATATACATAAATATTGTTTCTTCTTCTTTCCCTCACCCTAGATGTTCTTTCCCTCTGAACAGTTTCTTTCCCGTTCACAGTATCTATTGTACCTTCAGGATTTTACTTACAATTTCAGGTTCTTACACTTAGGAGACAACACAACGTTTACATGTGCATGTCTGAATTATTTCAAGTATGGTCTCTAACTGTATTCATTTACCTATAAAAAACACGAGTTCTTTTATAGCTGAGTAATACTCAGTACACCATTGTGTAAAATACAGCTTTTTTATTCATTTCTCAGTTGATAGGAATTTATGTTACTTCTGAGATTTAGTTATGACAAATAGTGCTACTAGAAACATGGGTGCACCTATATTACTGTGGTGTGATATTTTCAGTTCTTCTGGAAAAATACCCAGGAGGCAAATAGCTGGTTTGAATGGGACCTCTAATCTTTGTTTTCATAGGAATCTCCACAGTCATTTCCACAGTGTTTGTGTGAATCTATACTCCTACAAATACTAATCAAGATTTCTTTTTCCCCACAGCCCCTCCAGCATTCAAAGAGCTAATATCAAATGGGCAACTGACATGGATACATAATTCTCAGATGAAGAAATGTAAATGGAAGAAAATTATGGGAAAATAAAGTTTAACTTTATTGGTCATTTGAGAATGCAAATTAAAGCAAGACTAAGATTCCATCTTACTCCAGGAAAAATAAATATTATCAAGAATTCAGCAAATAACAAATGATGGAGGGGATACATGTGTAACACATACAAAACATAAATATATGCCAGATTAATTTCCATAGAAAATTATGTGGAATCCATAAAAATATAAAAAATATATAGCCATTAATATCAGAAATACCACAGTCTACATATAAATACTAAATTCAGAATTGAGAAACATAAAATGTAAAGGAAATATTGGATCAATCATCATAGAAAATGGTCAAAGAGAGATAACATCTGGCGCACACCTGTAATCCCAGCACTCGGGAGGTTGAGGCAGGAGGATCAGTGCGAGTTCGAGACCAGCCTGGGCTACAAAAGTGAGCTCAAGGCCAGCCTGAACTGCATAGTGAGACCCTGTCTCAAAAAGACAAAAAAAAAAAAAAAAAAGGATATCATCGCCTATCATCGCCAGGTGGAAAAATATAGGTCCACTTCCTTTTTGTACACAACCTTTAGTACCAAATGCAATCTGAAGTCATGAGCTACACCCTGACTGAAGGGAAGCACTTTGTGTAGTTTCAGTTTTCACTTATATTCAGATCAATGAGAAACAAGGACAGAATGTAAGAAAAATCCAAGCCAGTTGAGGAATTGAGAGCACAGGTGGGTAGAGAAGACTGAAAACAATTTTGTTTATAAAAG